>APFE030033978.1:0-22983 GCA_000404065.3 Pinus taeda
TACCTTCTCCTTTAACTCTACCTATATCACCTCTGTCTAAAGTAACTACTCTAACTTTTCTATTTGAAAGAACTATTCTATCTGTATCTTTAAATCTACCTCTATCTTCTCTAGCCCTATTCATGCAGTATTAACATAGCTTTAGAACCAAAGAGATAGAAAACTCACTAAAGTGAACGTTTTGGGATATTACACTTAAGAAAAAACTCTGGAGTGAAATCATCTTTGTGTCTTACCATCACTATCTCACTTGATCTAGAATGCTAGTATTTGAAATAAAGAAATAAATAATTCACACACAACAAACTCTGGAATTTGAAATATGCAACAAAGATAAACCAAAAATGTGCTAATCCATTTTATCATCCTCCCCACAATTATGCCAAAAATGTTGATTAACTAAATTAAATGATGGAGTTTAGACTATCAATCTAGGGGCATAAGCTTGTGCGATACTAACATTATATGTGTAGGTTTCATGACATAATTAGACTTTCTAACCTATGAGGAAAACTCTTAAATTATGGTCTAATGTTGCAAAACAATATTACACCTTTAAAATAACTTGAAATAGAGACTAAGAATACTACAAATATCTTGTTCACTAGATGGAAAATTAGAGAATGCTTTGCGAGGCATAAAATATAGTATTTTGTTCAAAAAACATACTTAAATGTTCCTATACTTGATTACAAAGCAAATCTTGTTTCAAATATTCAATGAGGCTTATTCTTTTGTAGGTTATTATGTTTAATTTCAAATGAAAACATGCAAGCAACAATTAGAAAGAGACTCAATCCATTACATAAACTAATGTATGATAAAAATATCTTTCATCATTAGGTTGAAAAACACAGGGTTCCTTAATGGCACGGGTTGCAATCTTTCAGTGGTATCAAATTCAAGTGTTCATCCACTGAAATAAAGAGTACACTGTATCTCTCAACCTTCAATGGGGATTTATCATATTTTCAAAGGATTTTACATAACACACAATAAAAATATAAGCAACAAATAGAACAACTAAGTTATTAACCAAATATACGATACTTATGAAATTCAAAAGATAAACAACAAACTAATTATACTTATTAGTTTTAATGTTGTAGAATAGAAGAAGAGCAACATTGATCGAATTATTAGAGCCCTCCAAACTAGCTTCACACTATTTATAATGCTACAATGCTATGAACCAATTACACTCACACAAAATATCTCAAAACATCAACTAAGGCTTTGTATTAATGGAAGAGAGGTTCAACAATAAATAATAACTTGATATATCTATTCCTTTATCTTATAATCTCCCTATTGATCTATACGTCTATATCTTTATCCATTGATTGATTGATTACATTAACAATTACATTTCATTACTTCCTTGTTGATTTATATAAGCATTTACATTACAAAATACGCATAAGTGAACCCTAATTAGATCCCCTATTCCACCTTGAGAGCATTGAATACATATCAAGAAGGGAAAAAGAAAGACAATTTGATAAATCCTTGGCGAGAACAGATCACAATTAAATTAAGTGATGCAAAAATATCCTCGATCATTTCCCACAACCAATTTGTTTGCTAGATGCATTATTCTTAACATAGTTTGACCATGAATTTGACTGCAAGATAGTGCCCACCTTGTTTACTCTGGAACCAGTTTGATGAACATTGAAGCATATCTAGGCATCTAGGACAAAAAGGCATGTCTTGGGTTTCCTTTTAGAAATGTGTAGATACACTAAATGACAAAGCGGATTATCGTATCCTAGTATGAGTTACAGGGACTGGTTAAACCGGCATTAGTAATAAAACACCTTTTAATCCACCCTATTTACCAAAAACAATAGAAAAATCCATTAAATCAACAACATAGTTACCTTATAAGCTTTGGATGACCTTTTCATTGTATGGTAAAAGAAAACCATAATGACGAAAGGAAATTTGGTTAAGGATCAATGCACAAAACGTAGAAAACAAGGAAATATAATAGTCTTAGGTTATGTGCATTTACCCATGGTAATAATTACCACCCATAGTAAAATTAGGTTGTGTCGACTTTGTCCCATAATATAAATCTATGAATACATAAACTCGTGATGTAATAGAGGAGAAGGTGCACATGTTCTAGACATAAGATCTTGAGTATTTTGGTTGTAGTTGGTGTTATGTATAAGATTTGCAATATAATGATTAATTAGGTTAGTGAGTTGCGATGATGGAAAATATAAAAAAGACTTCAAAATATTAATAAAGATTTTTTTTTTGGTAGTTTTTATGTCTGTGTATAATGTTTATTGAATGTGATGGAGTTACTATGCATAATAGGGGTATACCTAAATTTTCTATTTATAATAACTAAGATATTAAACGAATATTAACAACAAATGCATAATCTACATCTCCTTCATCACTACAGAATTATCCAAGTTCCTATAGTCCCCCATGGGTGAGACTTCACATGTTCGTGACTGATGCCAAAAGCGTTGGTGTCAGAAAGGTTTTATTGGTTGGTTCACTCTAAACTCAAGTATTCCCTCTGCATGCCAACATTGTCCCGGTGTTTGCAGAAAAGGAGAGAAAAACAATATTGGATAAATGAAGGATTACACCTACCCCACCCATCAAGGGGGAACCTTGAGCATCCTTGTTAAGAAAATCCCATGAAGAGTCCATTTGTAATGTTGGTTTAGGGGGAGGGGATGAGGGGGCTGAGGATTCTTTTATGATCATATTGTTTGAAATTTCCAAGTTGTGGAAGGATATATTTATTGAAGATGGACCTTTGTCTTCAAATGGCTAGGTTTCTCTCTAACCATATGCCCCATGCAAAAATTAGAGGAAGTGCTTTATGTTGTAATTTATGATTTGTTGAAAGCCACTATGTAAAACTTTCCTCTATGGAGGGACCATCCTAGACATATGTTTGGCCTCCAAGTTGTTGAATTTCCTTCCATACATACTATGTGAAGGGGCATCTTATGAATAGGTGTTCCACTAATTCAAAGTCCATTAAGCATAGGGAGAAGACACTAATGTTGTGGAAGGTTTGTTTTTGTAGTCTATTCCATGTTGGTACTTTGTTTCAAAGGAGAAGCCACATAAAGAGTTTTGATTTTGGAGGACATTTTAGTTTCCAATTTTTTTCCACGCGATGGGGGCTTATTGTTTCCAACTTCCATTTCCATGAAAATCTACTTGAATTTTCGAGGTATTCACCATGTGGACTAGTAGCCCAAATCAATGGATAGTCAAATAGGGATACATGTGAATATTTAGGGATCAAATGTAGTGTTTCCAAGATATTGCAAATTCAACCTCTCAGTTTAGATTGCCAGAAGACGACCAATCTTATTGACCCCTCACATAATTGAAATATGATATTCAGTTTAGAGTTAAGAACTAATCATCATATAATTTTTGTACTAGTGGACAAGGGAGGAGGTGACTTTGTTGACACCCTAACCAACACCCTATTGGTCAATCCTATTTGTATCTGTGTTCCATTTCCCAACTTCCATTTGAGGTTTTGACCAATGAGAGGCAAAAAATTTATGATAGTCTTCCAGATAATTTTTTCATATTTTACCAATTTTTTAGGAGTTCTAATCCAAAGAAACATAGATAGAGGACTTGTATATTTTTTATAAGTGACCTGAGCCCATAGACCAATACCCTATATGAGTTTCCAAACCCATTTTGTAGCAACGTCTTTTGAGAAGTAGAGTAAATTTTTTAGTCCTCGACCTCCTTGATATTTTGGGGTGGAAATTATGTTCCAGGTAATAAGTGCAAAAAAAAATTCCCCTCATTCTCATCCCATATAAACTGGATAAATAAACTGATAGATTTTATGAAGAACTGCAATGGGAATCCACGCTAAATAGGCTCAATATACAGGGATAGCTTCAATAATTTCTTTGCAAAGAAACATTCTACTAGCCCTAGAGAGTCATTTATTGCACCACACATATTCTCTTTTATACTTTTTCAAGCAACGAGTGCTAGAAAGATTTTGTGTAATGGTTGGGCTCTAGGATGAAACCCAAATATTTGAGTCTCTAATTTATCTCTAAATATTAAGTAGTAAATAAGTTCTCTAACTAATATTTGTCCACAGTGAACAATCACCACCAATATAAAGAGGATTTAGAGAGACTTATCACCATACATGTTGTCCCTTCTAGACAATTTGTGGATGGGAAATTGTGTCAAGGCATAAAGATGAGGGGTTTTTGAAAAATAATTTCTAAGGTTTAAACTTGTTTCTTTAAATATGAATAACAATTCCCCATAAGTTTAACCAAAGGGCTAGCTTTCAACCCCGATAGAAATAAATAAGTTAAAGATGATGGAGGAAGACTACAAAGATATAGAAAATAACATTTACATTCAACCTAAATATATCAGCTATATAATATAGTAAGAAAGCACATAGAATAACATTATAAAGGCTCAACAAAATAACATATATTGATTATATGAAATAAGGAAAACAATTAATGAGTGCATAGGGATAATATATGAAACATGTTTATATTATATTCTCGGTTTTAAACATAACATTGTCAGGATAATTAAGGGAAGTTGATCCTTAGCTTGGCCTCTTAGTCTTTTCATATAATTTAAAATATGTTCAGATGAATAGATTATGAAAATTACAATAAATAACACTCACACGAGAAATAGATTGTCATTAGTTGAAACAAGAATCCTTTGATTAAATCTTCAGAAAGCAAAGTGCTCAAAAATGCAGATTACAAGTCTTCTTCAAAATCCATCCCCTTTCTCCTCTTCAACTAACCTCTTTATTCTCTTACAAAGCTAGGCCTCTGCCTTAAATAATGAAACAAATTTCTAAAAATGGAAAAAGTTTTGACACCTATATCTATGTGCTATCTCGTATACCCGATAAATAAGGAAAACTCTGCCACCTAGAGACACACTAATGATGTGTGCACAAATTACGATATGGAAAATTCCAGTATGCTAGAAATTTTCCTTGTGGAATTCAAAATGAGTGGTTGAGTTATGGTTAAATTTTTGCAAAAGTGAACATAATTTCTTTGTAAGAGTAGGTAGCCCATAATAAAATACCCATGTTCGAGAACCTTTGTGGGTAGTTGATAATTGGGTGAAGACTTTGTTCTAATTTGGCCTTGCAAAGTGTGTTCAAATTCGGCTTCCTAAAACAATGTGAATCCATTTTTTGGCATGATGTATGGATTGAACTATGGTTATGAAAGTTGAGTGTTTTTTTCTTCTCCATACACATGCATTAAGAATTTTGATCACTCTGTTGTGATCACTTTCTAATATTTCGTTCATGACTCCTTTGAACCATTTGAAATATCCTTGTTCTCAGGTAACCCAGTAGAAGTATGCTCGGGTTGGTACTCACCCTTTGTAATTATTGTCTTCGGGACTTCTTGTTGGACTCAGTTTGAATATGAGATCTAATGATATCCTCTACTCGACAACAACCACTAAGTGACATAGCTAGTTGAAGCTTGTCCTAGAGCCTCCCCATCACTTTTTTAACACCATATTCCCTTTTCAATGCTAGACCATAAATTAGTGGCCTTAAACTATATATTCCCCAATATCCAATGCTTTAAATACATTTGTATCACAATGGATCCAACCATCAAATAATATAGGTATTGTTCCTCATACAACTTTAGCAACCTCTTCAAGAGAAACAATTTATGATGACACAAAATCAAGTTGACTAGCACCACGGTTCGAAACAATGATTCCAACAAAGCCAACTTGTACGGCCAATTCAACATCTTCAGTTGTTAGTATTCCCTTGATCAAAATTGGCAAACTTGTAAGCGATTGCAACCATTTGATATCCTTCCAACTAAAAGAACTATCCAAAGTTTTAGATGCATACGATGCAAGTCATGAACCCTTTTCTATATCCATATTGATTGAAAGTGTGATGCTACACTTGTTGTAGCCAGTTGTCCTTCGGAATGGGATATTATATGCATAGTCGTTGGAGCAATCATGATTGGTGTAGAGATCTTGAATCTTAATATTGTAGTTGACTAATCCACATTACTTTTTTTCACTTGAACAAATCGCATTTGGAGCAGCTCTCCTGCATACATAGTCCTAACTGAGATTGGACCACATCCTTAGTCCAAATTACATGTATATTACCAGAAATGAGATGGTATCCACCATTGCTAAAAAAAATGCTCTAGAAATGCAACGAGACGAAAAATGTCGTTTTCTACATCCGTTTTCATTTTGATTTTCATAGCTCAAAACTTTATGTTCCATTTCCTTTTTGGAAGGTGACTTGGGCCACCTATCTTAAACCATGCACATTTTACATCTTGTTTGATTGCAAATTGCCAACAGAGGGTTTATAAATTTTTACTTGGATTTAGATTCAACGCTTTAGATGAAGCCCCTAGAATTTCTTGTTTAATTAATTTAACACGAAAAGTCGAGTGGCTTCCTTGATTGACTTCCTTGAGAACTTCAATGATGCAAGTTGCAAGGAAATATTGGACTGATTATAGTGCCAACATTGTTCACTAATTCAAGGGGATTGTATGACTTAATAAGTTCACTAATGCAAGATGCTTGATGGTAGGAAATTTTCCTATCTACTCGTCAAATTTATGAGATAAAAGGGATAAAGAAAAACCTTTGAGAATTATCCTACCACTAGCATTAGATAGATGAATTCCCTAGACTTTGTTTTGGATCTATTTTTTCTTTGGGTTTAATTTTAAGAATTGAATTTAATCTATTTACTCGGTTGACTTCCCTAAGCATTGTAATGGTTGCAAACGGGTAACATATATCTACATTATTGATCAAATGAACTTTTGGAATGAATAGTAACACATATTTAACTGGAACAGGCACCTGTGGCATATATATTCTTGGCTTCAAAGGCTGAACTAAATATCTTTCTAGCTAGGTTTGTACAAAATACTATTAAAATTTTACAATGTTAACTAATGAGACATGTTATTTGATCAACTATGTGATTATTACAATTTCATTTATCTAAATAATGAATGGTTTTTTTTTTTTTTCCTAATTTCTTGAATGCAAAACCTCGAAACTATGTTTCTTGTTTCTCATTTCTGGTAACATAGTTTACATCTGATACTCTGGGTGCAACCTTGGAGATTCAAATTCTTTCATCAATCTCCAAGAATGGGCTTGATAAATCATCCATAAGATCAATCAATGTAAAGCTTGGGAAACCTAAATAGTGGGACTCCATTCTTAGCTACCAGTGTATTGTTGGCCCTTGATAGATTCATAATTAGTTCCTTTTATCGATTCTTTTGCCAAGGTTGGGATCAATCCTCTATATACAAGACTATGCATGGTATAATTTTCATCACTACATGACCAATCAAATGAATCTATTGTGAGGAAAGGAACCATGACAGAGAGAACAAGTACCAATTTCATTACCAATTTTTTAGTGGTTCCACCGCGAGTTCAAACTCACCAACCAATGCTTCTTTACTCCATTTAGGGCATGACTTGAAGGCACTCTCCCAATAGTCGTATTTGTACATTAAGATTATTTATGAGAAATTTTCAAAATAAAAGGCCTTTGGAAACTACTCGAATAGTGATAGGCTTTGCAATCACATTGCTAGACTCCAAAATTGGAAAACCACTACTCATCATGAATGTTGGCATGTCTAGGCCATGTGTTGATGTGCATAGTAGCGATATTTTTGAAGCCAATAAGCGAAATCGAGAGGCAGAGGGGGTCCATAGTGGTATTGGAAACCACTTAGGGGTGATATGTTTCATTGCTTGCCACATTTCAAAAGTGTTTTAGCACTAACCGACAAAAATAGGAACACCCCCCCCCCCCCCCCCTCATTAAAGCCCCCACATGAAAGGGGGGTCCAAGATCAATTTAAATCATATTTGCAATATAAAACTAATCATCAATATTTTCGTCGCTTACTCCTTTCATTGTTACCCATGTTGATGGCAGAACTGTTATCGAGAAGGACATCGAATATCATCCAAATCATGAGGATTTGTGGTATGATACTCCTCCAGATTTGCATTTTTTAATGTGTCAAATTCAACAATGATTATTTGTGTAGAGTTTTTGGAGCAATGACACACAAATCCGTTGCCACCTTTCATATTCCCCATAGAATCATCTTTCTTCCATCACATCCATGTTATCTATAGGTGCATAATGAGTCTTAAAACCTACCAGACCAAACCACTCATTGAAGAACAATTATACCAGCACAATAACTTCATCACAAAAATGTGAAAGAGATGTGAACTACTTAATCCCACAATGCTAGAACATAGTCAAACAAAGACATTCAATACATAGCTAAGAGTGAAATTCGCATGTGGGAAGGGGTGAGCTTTGTGCTTTAAGCTCTAATCTTGATACCACTACAATGTTTAAGCTGCCAACAAGCCAAATGATCTGTTATTATATCGATTATGGGACATTATGATGAGATTTCACCCCATTTCAAATGTATAAGCCTAATGTAGAGTTTGAGACCATTTTGACCCTAATGTGACTACTCTTGATATGAATCATTAGTTTTCCAAAGATCTAGGATGAATGCCTTTTCATTTAGATTGAGATGAGACACTTCAAGCTAATGTGACTACTCTTGATATGAATCATTAGTTCTCCAAAGGTCTGGGATGAACACCTTTTCATTTAAATTGAGATGACTACTGGAGAGAGATGGAAAAATGGAGCCCTTCCAAAACCATACCAAAGAGATGAGAACATTTGAATAAAATTTTGAAAAGAGAAGCCTTGTGCTTTGCATTTAAAATGAGTCTACTAAGGCCTTCTACTACAAGGAGAAAGAGGAGGTGGGATAATGGGAAGCCTTATGGGAGGTTGCTTTAGTTTTTATAAGTGAAAAACATGTAGAGTTGACACAATTTAGTATCCAGGAGACAAATGAATGGAAAAAGCCTAGATGAATTAAGAGAAGATGATAAATAGCCAATTTACCCTATCAAAGGGATTTAATAGGTCTACCTTTTATAGAACTACTTTTTTATAGTTAGAATGGATTGATTGCAAACCTTCCTGGGTGAGGTTTATGGCTTCATGAATTTGGCTTCCTTCCAAAAAACCAAATTGTTCTAGGGAGATATGTTTTGAGAGGATGTCTTCAGAAAATGAGAACCTACTTTGGAAATAATCATGTAGATGGTGTTACTCAAGGAAATGGGTCTGAAGAGATAAAACAAGTCAATATTATTAAATTTTACTATCACAACAATATAAGTGGTGTTGAAGGGGGCTAGGATTTGTCCAAAAGTTCTAGAAAATTCAACAACCTTCAAAATATCGTCACCATCACATTCATGGCATTCATGATAAAATTCTATGAGGAAACCATTTAGTTTAGGGATCTTCCCATTTTGAAAATTATGGAGGATAAAATCTATTTAATGTCTTGTAACCTCAACCATTAGGGTGTCTGTGACATCCTTTTTTGCTATTCCTCTTGTAAACATTCACTTGAATTGTAATTCAAGGAATTAGTGTGGAAATGTAAAACATTGACTAGCTAAGGGAAGTGGACATGGATTCAAAGGACAGAGGAGAAGAAGTTGCTTGTAAACTAAATCCTTTGTATTTATTTCACCACCTATCTCATTGATGGATTGATGACAGTACTGGTGCAGGCATTTAATTCAGTAATGGGTTTTTTTAGTGAAGGACGAGCCTTTACAATCTCGGTTCTTGTGGAAGCATCAACATGGTCAATACGCATGGAAAAGGATGAGAATAAAGGCGCGATGGGATACAAGGGGTGAAATCATAGATGCAAGACACACATATATGAATAGACATTGTGTAGTGGTGTCAAGCAAGAGAGAGCTCGCTAAGAAAAATAAAGAAAAGAATAGTGAAGGTGCAAGGCAAGAGAACACAAAGCTTGAAATTGGCATAGGATGTGGATCTTCCAGGTGGAGATAACCTAGTATAACATGTGTTTTGGTTTTGGGATAATATTCCTAGTGTTTTGCTAAGGCATGTGTGTGTGCCTGTGATTCGGTTGGCCAGTGAGAGTTAAGTGGAGTTGAAACACTCAATGTTAGCCTTAGCTCTGATAAACCACTGGGTGGTTAGTTATATCTAAACCATTTGATAATCTGAGACACTTAGGTACTATATGAGAAGAATGATAAACCACTAAGTGCTAGCCTTGAGGTTGATAAAACACTTATGTGTTATCTCAATTAGCTGATAAATCACCTAGATAATTGTACTCTTGGCCCCTATAGTGTTAGCGAAAAGAAGTAAATTTATAAACCACCAACATAGTTTACTCATTCTCCTAACATTGGGCTAAAACTCACTAAGTATTCTATGTGGTTGAATTCTACTAGACAAGGATCATTGTGGTGTCAATCCTGAAGGCAGTTGATAAATCACCTAGAGAGTGGATTCTTCTCCTTACCATTTGTTAACTGGTTATTGGTGAGAATACTCTTGACCATTTACATCCTCAGCCTCTCAATCTAGATTGGGGGTGATCAACTGCAATAAATATTGTAGTGTAGATAGCCTACGATTCGGTGGAGAGTCAAAGTCCCTCCCTCAATTTTCATTCATTGAGATATACAGATAAGTGTATCTATTTGTGCTTCTATTGCATTATGAATGTTGAATGATGTTGTTATGGGTTATAATAATGAATGAATTTTCTTATGAAAGAATGGTGTTATTCTTTGTTTCCTTTAATGAGATGCATATGTGATTGTTCTCATGGTTTAAGAGGGATTTGCAGTTACTTGTGACTATTAATACTTCCCTTTGTACAGGGTTACTTACCTAGTATGTATTGTTATTTGTCGAGTTCAGTTGATTTTCATTGTGTGTGATTTCTATTACTTGATATGTTATGAATATCATGGATATATGTTATTTATGGACTGATGGAATTTTGTTGTTTATGTTATGTGTAGCAAGATATATCAGTGGATATGATAGTGCATGTTAGTTCCTTTATGTGATTAATGGAACAATGTGTATCTAGAGTCATAATTAAGTCATAGTTATAACTTAACCGAGTTCATGTCGAGTTCTATGTTTGTGGGAAGGCATGTTGACAAATTTATTTCCCTATTATGACCATGTTTAATGCTTATAATGTTGGCATGGGAATGATGGATTCATCCCTATTGTAATAAGGGTGTTGAGCATTACTCGTCACCTAGAATAGCTTCACAAGTCATTGAAGTCTTCGAGACTTCTAAGCCTAGTATTCATTGAATGATAGGCTTGTACTTGGAATGAATGAACCCTACTAGACATGAAATAGAGTTAGAACCCATGTAGGTTTAGAAATTCCCATCAAGAGATGAATGCATTTATGTCTTGGGGAACAAATATGTGCCTTCGCAGGATGGGAAACTTGTTGTCTATTGACAAAAACCGAGAAATGACAGGAAATGTGAAGTTAACGGGGGCATAAGACAGGAAATTTCCCATCACCTTTTGTGGAATATTCACATTGTGCTATGCCAAGCCTTCCAAGAGGCTTTGGGGGAAAAGGGCATGCTCAATAGAAGGCACAGGTCAGGGAAATACCACCACCTGTCACCAACACTTTCCATCGTGTCACGAAGGAAAGATAATGGTTTCACCCCATGTGGGTGTGTTGACACTATTGATGAAGGGTGAGATAGAAATCCCTTCCCATCTTTAAATGGGAAAATGTGATTTGCATGGAGGTCAAGGACCCAGTGGGACCCATGACTAAAGTTGAGGTAGTGGATGCCACATGGGACATGGATGACGTGTACCTGTGACATGGCTAGGTTTCCAATGTGGCACGTTGTCAACATCACATGTGGTAGATAGATATGGCCATATGGATGGCTAAGTGGTTGCTTTGTTGATGACATGTGGCACCACTAGAGGATGCCATGTGGCAGGATGATGTCACCCTAATTTCAGCAAGATGCAATATGTGCAGGTAGCATAAAAATTAAGATGATGTGGTACTTCGAGTACACGTGGCAGTGCTTTCATGATGCAAGTTGCCTTGGGAAATTCTACATGGTATTGAAGTGGTCAATGACGTGGCTAGGTGACATGTCATAGCAGACCACGAACCCCAGTGACTATTTTGTGCCCTTCTACTACAGGGCGTGGAATAGAGAAAATTTATGGAAGTGACAGAAGTCGCAGGATGGAGATTATCTCCATTACCTAACTAAAAATAAATTATGCCACACTGTGGATGATTGAAACATAATGTCAGGGGTGTGGTGCGGTGGCGTTGTGGTGCTATGATGTGGCAGGGATGACGTTGAACCTCATGTGAGGTGGAAATGCCTACATCGTTACCACATTTTCAATCCTTGCTAATGTGGCAAGGGGTTAAGAGGCCTAGACTTCAAATGGGCATAACTTGCAACCCATAGGTTGGATTGAGGAAAAGTTTATATCGCTAAAGAGCTCTTGATGAGTCGAACACAATGGTGTTGCCCAAAATTAGTTCTATTAACTTTGGAAAAGGAATAATTTTGTTAAGACGTGGGAGGTTTGGTTAATTAAAAATAACACCTCCCATTTAGTCGAGATTAATCCAAGGGGGTGGGATTAATAACAATGTTGTTTCCTTCACCCGGATGCTGGTGCATTAAAGTTTAATTTATGACGGATCAGTGTCTTGGCGGCAGCTGGTATAGCAGGTGGCAGAACAGCGCACCTTCCCAGGCCCTCCCACAGATGGAAACGATCCATATTGAATCCAGGCAGATCATTCCTCACGCAGAATTGAATGTGCAGAGGGCTCGAGACATTTCACCAGGTTTTGATTTAATGGCTGCCTCCGCTCTCCCTGTCAATATCTACCCCTAGCCTCCCCCCATGCAATTATCTCTGGTTTTACATTCTTTTAGTGTTACAAAGTTGGCGTTGCATGTCTGGTTCCTTAGGCACTACAAGCACCCTCACACTGGCATCTGCTTTGTTCCCTGCTCTTCTTCTCCTCCCAGCTATCCTGTTACTTTGCCCATGGTTCGTCGTTGTGGTAGTTGTCGCCGAGGTGGCGGTCGTGGAGGTTGTGGTCACTCTCAACCTGCTCCTCCACCTGTCATCCCTCTAGCTTCGACATCACCTACCTCTGAAACCAGCAAGCCACTCCCACATAATTCCTTTCAAACCACCCATTTCACGTTTCACAGTCACCTCAACGAACTTGTTCTCTCGGCCAGCATTACGGTTATCTTCTCAAAGGAAGACGCTCGGCCTACTGTTGATATGAACACCCCTTCAACTCAGTCTCAAGGAGGTAGCACGCAGCAGAGGGAAGATGCGGGTTTCGGGTTCAATTGTGGCAATTTACAGGCTGAAGGAAATGCCAGCGACATCTCCAAGCCTCCAGACAGCAATCAACAGAACATTCCAGTATCTGCTCAATCGGCGGATGGCTCGGACAGCATGCGACAGTTGGCAGCTCCTCCAGATGGCAGCGACTCAGCTCTTAAGGAGAATGTGGATGACACGTGGATGGGATATCCTTGCCCTGTGGAGGAGGAGATTCCAGAAAACGATTTAGCTGTTTGAAGACTCCTGGGTTATGGTTGCTTCTTTGGTCCTCTCTCTGTTCTTCACTCCTTTTTGTTATGCCTATATGGCTTTTGTTAACATCTTTCTGCCTCAGGCATATAGCCATGTTATAGTCTCAAATTTTTGGCTCTGTAATTTTTCTCATGAACATCTGGGCAGTCCAATTAGTATGGTCACAGATTATAATCTGTCTTTTTCTGAGATCTATCACTCCACCCTGTTTTCTCTATATAGCTCTAGGCTTTTGTATCTGGTAAATCCCAATTTTGGGACTGTTTGTTTGTCCTGTTGGACCATCTTGAACCTCCTCTGAGGTCTCGACCGCATTGTAACTATATTTTTACTTTATTAATAGAATTAGTCTTTACATAGAAAAAAAAAAAAACAATGTTGTTTCCTTCTTCATTTACAAAATTAGGAAAGATTCATGTCACTTTTAAAAACTAATCAATCATTTCTATATTACCGTGATAAAATATCTCTTTAAAATATCTATATCATTCTAAGGGAATTTCCTATAAGATGGAGGCAATGGATCCATCATGATTTTTTATCTCCCAAATTATTTATGGTCTTCAAGTGGTTCACAATTATATGGAAGTACTTGGTGTTTTCATCACCAATTTTTAACCAGGGAGCTTTGCTCTTCATTCTCCAAACTTTTTCCTATCCAAAAGTATTTTCCTTCTCTTTGCTTCAAGATTTGTGGTCTATTCCCTCTGGTATACCAATCCATCCTTACAAATTCCTTGTTCCAAGGAATCCTTTAGTTTTGCTTATATGTTTGCTAATGTTTATGTATCACACTCCCTTTCTTGCTTCTCCTACTTTGATATGGCAACTTTGGTAATTTTTAGGTTCCTATGGAACTGGATTGAAGAGGATTCCAATGAATCAGGGGAGAATGGATACCAATCCTATTTAATGACATCATGTAAGGAAGGATCTCTCAACAAGTGAGGACTCAATTTAAAATGGGAAGGGCGTTTGGGAGTAATGAATCAAATTCAAGGAGAATGGGATTATGAATAGAATCACAACACATAAAGACCCACTAGCACATATGAATATTGAGATTGAGAAGAGCCTTAAATATGAGGAAAGGGTTCAAATATATTTCAATTTTTGTCATGCTAAATCTATTGTTTTGCCTAGGTGAGCTGAATTTTTTGGGGGAGGATGTTGATGAGACTAACTTAATCTAAATGTTTAATGAATAAATTGAAGAGGAGATTTGGGAGGACCGAGGGGGCCCAAGTTATGGATTCCCAAGAGAAAAATTTAGGTCCCTACCCATAATTGATTTGTTAGAGTCAACAAGAGGAATTTTGAAGAAATTTTCCCAATATTCTTTCCTATCCGAGTATGGTCGATGGATACTATAGAAAATGAAAGATATATCAAGATATTTTAATGAATGAAGATTTAAAGGTAGCCCTAATTGGATGAACCAGGCCAAATTTAATTGCATACTAATAACATTCCATCTTGTAATGATCTCTCTCGATCTCCAGTTTGCATATAGAGCATCAAAGTCCTAGTGGATGAGGATTTTCCTTAGAATATATTTTTCCTTCTCTCCTTCCATCATGGTTTCTTGCAGAAAGACAATTTATTGAGTATTCACTTCAATTAGTCTTTTGGTTGCTAGTTTTTTAAGGGGTTGTCTAGCCTCCAACAATTAAGTGATAAAAATTTCATTTAAGAATCGTATGAGGGGTTGGATCCTGTGTGTATTTCAAAATTCACTTGTTATTGTGATAGAGGGAGAAATATTTTCCTTCTTCCAGATGGCTTCGGATCCCCTTCATCCAGAAAGCCTAGACCATTTCCAAGCTATGGACATAATTCATCTAAGGAATTTAAGTCTAAGAAAAGTAGGGGTTTAAAAAATGAGTGAAGGTTATAATGAGGGGAAGACAGATGGGGAGCAATTGAAGCTTCCATACTGCCAAAATGGGAGAATGGAAACGTGGGCAATAGGAAAGGTAGAGGGAAAAGAGGGTATGGAAGATTTGAAGGAGAGAAGGGGAGAAGAGGTATGAATGGAGAGCTTTGAGAGAGAGGACAAAAGGTCCCTAGAGGATAGGAGGAGAGGGAGTTGAAAGAGGAGGTGGAGTAGCAAGCCAAACAAAAGGAAATGACAATGGAGGGGTAGGGGAAATATGCATACATGGAGATGGAAAACACTTCAAATAAATAGTAGGCACAATAGGTACATCCTCCTTGAGAGCTTCCTATATGGATTTTCATGAAGGAATGTTGTGCATAACCTCCATGTTAGTTGTTGATGTAGTAAGTGAGCCTTGTGAGAGAGACATTAGAGTCTAGGCAGTCAAAGAGATATGGGGAGGAGTGACTAAGCAAAGAGAATACTTCATAATCCAATTGTCATCTTTGATTTTCCAAGAGGGTAGTCCTTACCCAAGTGACCATTAGCATGGGATTATCTACATTTGAAGGGTATGCCCTTATAGTGAAAAGTTTAATTATGTATCGGGTACCTTGAGTTAATTGAAATAGAAATAGGAAGTCCATAGGAGATTTTTAAGCATACCAAAATACAGGCCATGCCCATATTTCCATTCTATTGAAAAGAGAGGATGGATTCATAGAAGAAACCAAGTTTATTCACAATTTTTTAAAAAACATCCTTAGACAAAAATATTAGAGGCAAACTAGGTAGTTGTACCCAGATCAGAATAACAACCAATTTTCTTGAGTGAGCATCGAAGTCTATTGATCATTTTTTTAATGTAGAGGACCTATGAACCCCAATGCTAACATCCTTGCAGGATCTTTTGAGCATCCTCCACTAAATATATTATGCAACCCCCCCATCCTTTTGTCGGGACCATGCAACGGGACATATTACCAAGAAGCGATGACAAGTTCATTTATATCCATTTGTTGAGAATGGCTATCGACACCCTATAGCTAGCATATCTGCCAATGATGGAATATTCCTCGATTTTATGCATGGCATGCATCTATATGTCCTTCCCCATAACCAAACTTGGTTCATCCACTTTTCTCTTTATGCATTTAATATTATGTTTTGGGGGCATCAACAAGTGGAATCATGAGGGAGGTAGGTCGAGTAGGGTTACCACAAATGCTAAGCACATTTGAAATTATAAAATTTCTAAGGCAAGTAGCTTGTGGTATGAAGGGAGAGTGACAAAGGAGAGAAATTGGTCATGGAAAGGAGGTGTGAATAGTGGAATGATGAAAAGAGGCAACCTCTTGCAAGGATTGGAGCGCGAGTAAATATTTAGTGATAGGAGGAAACAAATATAAAGGGGAAATTTTAATAACATTGAGAATGGGATTAATAGCAATATAGTGGAGATCACCCTTCATCATAAGGTTATCATGCTTGATGGATTCCCCCAACAAAACTGCACTTGAGGATGAGGGTCTTGTCATTGAAGAGTTAGGAGGAGCATAATGTGATAGTAGGGTTTGTGCTGCTACGATGGGTGAAGATCACTGTGAAGGTGATATGGAGAGTGGGGTTGACCATACCAGCAATCCCTCCAACGAGTCAATAACGTAGTCCACCAGATTGACATACATCAATGTAGTTGAAGAGGACCTGGCACGAGAGAATGTAGTGTATGTCAGACTATGTTGGAGGGTGTGAGGATCAAACAACCATATATTTGTATGATTTATGGCCTTTTAGCCTCAAACCCTTGCACTACCATCGCCCCTTATTTTGTTTATATAATTACTTAAACTCACAAGTTTACACAACTTACATTAAATATATATTTTATAATAAACCATATATAACATAACAAGCTAATTGTTATGATATTTTAAACAATTTTATAACAATCCCGTAGAAATTTTCCTACCATCCCCATTTTCTTAATGGAATGCACAAAGTAATTATTGGAATTTTGTTGACAATCTTGGACCTGCCAACATTCAAAGGGTTCTCCTCGATATGTGGTCCCAATTAGACCTCACGTCATTTGGGATAGGAGCCCCATCTGGAATATGGCTTGGTTACCGTTTTCTTAAAGGTTTGACTTGGCTCTAACTGTCAACAAGAGAGAGGAATGCATATGTGCCTTCGAAAAGCAAGTGAGTATGCTTGGTGAGAATTTGGTGATAGGTTTGTCGAGGTTCTTCTACTGCGGAAAGGAAAAGAAAGTGAGCCTATGAGAGAGAGGTAATAGTACCACTCTAGTGGAGACACACACAAACATGAGAGATTCCTCTAACATCCAGCAGAATAATCCACAAAGATGTAACAGTCATTACAACCATTACGACACATTCTCAATATGATAAGCACTAAAATAGCCGAAATACTTCACCTACTTTAGTATAGGTGAAAACAAACATGAATTACAAACATTCACATCATAGTCTTACAAATATTCATAATCCATGCATGAAGAACGTGTTGGCCATCAAGTTTCATATATTAAGTAAAATTCTCAAGACAAATGTATACAACAAACACCACTAGCGGTCAAAACATATCATTCGAAGGGGAACAATAGAATCATCTTTGGAGAAAACGAGTCTGTAGCCATGAACTCCCGCGCGTCCTCCTCTCTTATACTGCACCCTGGCTACATGGGATGGGAGTCTCTCAGCAGCAGCAGTTCTAAAGGCGGAGCAGTGCCCTCTCTCACTGCAGAGAGATCATGTGTTGGAGCTCTCCAGTGAGTTGTCTTTGTCCCTATCTCCTTAAGTGATACAAGTTGCAAGGGGAAGGAAGAACACGAAATAGAGCACCGAGGGACGGTGAGAGGCGACGGAGACCACAAAGATGACAACCTGAGCTATCTGGAAAGTCACAAACCTAGATCTACCATGCCTGTGATGTCCAACCCCTCCCTCGAGGCGCTGACGGATGTTTCAAAACCAAAAACAACAGAGATAACAATCGATTGTGCAGGCAAGGGGCATGCGGAAAATGAAGAAGTAACAACCTTGAAGGCAGCAGAGGGGGTTTTTGAAGGCATCTTCAAAGTGACCGTTTAGCCCCACAACCAAGTTCACAGTGCTAGATCTATTTATGCTATTGGCTCTGAGATCTAGGACGGATCACCCCCTGCACACCTTAGCCATAAACCTGAGCTTGGCAATGTTGCCCCTGCATGGCTATTGCATGGATTGGGGTTGATCCTAATTTCTATGGATGGGAGTATTACCTACATATCCTCTTTCGATCTGACATATCTAGCATTCAGAAGTCCGAACAGGCCACAGCAAGCCCAAATCTGGAGGCCTGCACACGACAAGTCACCCTTCTGCCTCGAATTGCAACCCCAAAACATAGGGGAAGGTAAAACATGGGAAGAGCTACTGGGAGATTGGAAACCCCAAACACCTCTGCCAACCCTTTCATATCACACACCAGATCTTCCAAAAATGGAACTCAAATGGCCAAAAGGCCAGGCAGGCAAGCAGATCGGAGACGACCAAGCAGGCTAGAACAAGACGAAGCACTGCAAGAAAGCGATGGGACAATTAGATCTGATAAATTTAGACAACTGGGTAACAGATACTGCAACATTGCAGATGGAAACATATCCAAAAAAAGAGGACCCAATTCAAATCTTCATCAAGACACTGGAAGGCAAGACCGTTTTCCAAAGGATCCAGGAAGGAAGGAATATCTAGGAGCTAAAAACAAGATCCAGAATCAACTAGGAATTCCAGCACATCGACAAATTTTGATCTGTTTAGGTCACAACCTACAGGACAACCTCACACTGAAGGACTATGGCATTAGCATAGACACAACCATAATAATTAACATGCGTTTGAGGGGAGGAAGTGTCGGAACCAGCTCCAAAAGCACAGGCTCCTTCAAGGAAGCAGTCAAAGGTAAGGGTCAAGCGCATGTCAAATCTACATCACTAGTGGAGCTCCCGGGGCCCTACATAGTGGAACAAAAATCTGTGAATCCTACACTTACCATTACCATGCCTAAGGTAAACAATCTATTTACAGATCTTTATTCCAATTCAGTCATATGTAGATTTAATGGATTCTGGCCAAAATCTAATGTTTTACACCAATGGATATATGAGGCTTGGTCACCAGACTGTGAGATCTATTTATGCCCAAAAGGGTTTTTTATAGTCTGGTCCAGAATAGAACAAGAAAGAGAATACATCCTCAATAAAGGGCCATGGTTATGGGGTAATGCAGGACTTTTGATGACCCCATGGTTCCCGGAATTTGATGCCAATACAATGGTGGTATCAAAGATGCCAGTGTGAGTCAGGCTGCAAAATCTCCCGTTACATTTTTGGCATCATAAATTATTAATTTCCATAGGGAACACTTTGGGTAAATACCTCAAGATTGATGAGGACAGAATCTCCAAAGGGATTTTAACATTTTCCAAGATATGTGTCAAGGTAGACCTCAGTGTGGGCCTACCGGATAACATCAACTTGAATTTCAATAACACACAATGGATACAACCACTAGATTATGAAAACACAGCTTTCCGATGCCGTGGATGTCTACAAACAGGACACCTCCATAGTGCTTGTCCTCAAGCAAATCAACCCCCTAATCAAAACAAGAAGCAACAGAAACAGCCCAAAGGATGGCAATGTACAACCCCCCTAGAGGAAGAAGTAGAAAATGTAGAAACAACAGTATACCAAGCAGAAACAGAGGATCAAAAGAATCGGAAAATCCCAACAAAGGAGGAGGAAGACCCCAACAAACAAACATAGCATAAATCAGTCCAGCAAACGGGAAAGGAAATAATGGGTATCAAGCGAAACCATGGATCAGAAGGATCTGAATCTGACAAAGACACTTCCTCTGAAAATAAGCTTTCCATCGTATCGGCCACCCCAAATACTAGAGGATGGTGTAAGGTGGAAAAGAAGAAGGGGAGAAAAGAACCGTAGTCAATCTTTTTCCACATTGTTATTCTCTTTCCTTTGCTTTTTGTCTGCCCAGTATCCTGTGAAAACAGGTTCAGGCCATATGCATATGCTTTAAAGCATCTACAAAATGTAATTTTGTCATTATGAATAAATTACGACTTTTTCCATGGGAAAAAAACAAACACCACTAGCTCCAATAGTGGAGCATTGGAGCCACTATTTTCTACCCAAAAGAACTAGCTTGTCTCTCGGATGCCTTCTGGGAGGAGCCAAGGTGAAAAGTCCTTTGGTGTATAATGAGGGTGTATTTATAACCAATGGGGTGATCCTTCACCTCCCTTGTGACTCTTTGACTTCCCTATGACTTTTCGACTTTTACATGACTCTTCATATTTTGTACATGTCCTTTGGACTTCCACTTTACAATACAATTTTGAATAAGAATTTACATAATCCACAAAATGATGTGGCATATGATGACTCATGACATAATATGACACTGATCACATGGCAATGTCAAGTCATTCTTGTTGTTTCTTGTTATGTGCCTTTTTTAGAATGATTTTTAATCCACCTCCAAATGGCTTAGGGATGAGGAGTCTTTAGTGTTATCAAGTCTTGAGTTGTGGTCATAAACTGATGTCCCTTTTCATTTTCCTGATTGATTAACTTGCATCTCCAGCTACAGAGGTGTCTTCTAGCATGTTCTCCTTCTCCATCTCCTTCTTCATCATCCTATCATAGTGTGCTAGAGTTCCTGCATCTGCAATTAACTCATGACAAGACAACACCAATCTAATAAACCCCTAGTCTAAGATGTTGCATGATGATCCACTAATTGAGCCGGAACGAGGTGGCAAGCTGAGGGAGAGGCTCAGTGATTGCAAAATTTAACAACTCATGCAGTCAAGGGTCAAGTTTGAGCCTTAATACTATGCAATGTGTAGTTAAGGCTCGACTGAGCATGATGATTGTGTAGTTAGGGAGCTCAAGGAGCCAGGTTGAGCACTTGATGACTTAATTTTCCCACTACGCAGTGCTAGAAGGACCAGGAGGCCAAGTGACTACGCAATTGTGCAATTCAAGAGCTCAAGGGTTGGGCTCAAGGACTGAGACTACACAATGTGCAATTCAGGACTGGATGGAGGGCAGGATTGCACATTCTTTGAGCTTAGCGCCCAGGCCTGAGAACTAAGACTGTGCAGTGTGCAGTCCTAGGAGACAGGAACTGTGCATTGTGCAATGCCAAGAGGCAAGGTTGTTGCTTGAGGGTTGAGACTGCCCAATGCGCAATTCGAGAGGGTTGGATAAGGCAAAGTGTGGGTGTAGGTTTTAACCCCGTACAGAAATTACCTGCATACGAATTCTAAATCACGGGAAAAATAAAAATGCGAGAGCATAACACATAAAACACATATACACAGAGATTTCCCACTGGATCTCAAAACCGAGACTACCAGCTTGATTTTTCATTATATTCCTTTCAATGTTACAATACATATTTATACATGCCGAAGCATCCAATACCATGGACCAGAACCATCGCGTCCAAAACCGTGGACCGAAAAACCATAGGTAGGTTTTCCCAACCTAATATAGGGTCCAAAAAAAAAAAAAATATCGGGGCGCTGCCCTGAACCCCGTAGAGGGGGGCTACCCGCTCCCCTCAAACCCCCCTGTCACCCCCCCGCTGCGCAATCGGCGCAATGAAGGGGGGGCTCTGCCCCCCCTCTAACCCCCAACAATCTCCCACTTGTTGTTTTCTTTCCACAGGGGGCCACAAGAGAGATTAGTCATTTTTCCAACCCTGAAACACCCATTGTTTCTCTACACCAAGAGAACTTCTCAGTGCTCACAGATTTTGTCAATGCATCTGCAGTATTCTTCAAAGTGTCCACCTTTACCAGCAACACCTTTTTGTCTTCTATCATATCCCTCACAATGTGATACTGAACATCAATGTGCTTTGTCTTTCAATGATAAGCAGGGTTCTTAGCCAAGAAAATTGCACTTTGGCTATCACAGTCTATCCTTATAGCTTCTTGTACTGACTCCATACTTGAACACAATCTCTGCAACCAAACTACTTCCTTGCTTGCATGAGTGGCTGCCATGTATTTTGCCTCTATAGTTGATAGTGCCACTACAAATTGTTTCTTACTTATCCAACTAACTGCACCTCCAAATAGGTTAAACACATACCCACTTGTAGATCTTCTCTGATCCAAATCTCCAGCCTAGTCTACATCAACAAAACCACAGATATCCAAAACTCTGTCTAATCGTGGTCTTCCTTGGTAGCACAAAACATAATCACTAGTGCCACGCAAATACCTGAAAACCCGCTTCACTGTTGTCCAATGCTTCTTCCCTGGTTTTGACATAAACCTGCTCAATATTCCCATTGCATGTGCAATGTCTGGTCTAGTACAGACCATTGAATACATCAGGCTACCGACTGCACTTGCATATGGAACACGGGACATATCCTCTTCCTCTTCTTGTGTC
>APFE030033981.1:0-20355 GCA_000404065.3 Pinus taeda
CCATGGGCTAGTGAAAGTCATCTTGGTGGATGTTTTGAAAGATAAAAAGTGGACATGGGAGGAGTTCCTGGCTTAAAACTACTTTGTAGAAAATGAGGATTTTGACTCCTCAGATTCCATGGAGGAAGCACTGGCAGATAAACCAAGGAAAAAGACATGGACGCATGAGCTACAAATAAAAGGGAAAGAAGAGGAGAAAAACTCAGACCCTTCAAATTCTACAGCAGAAAAACCAGTGGAAAAAGTGAAGAAGAAGTCACAAACTCAAAGGCCACTTGTAAAGAAGGAAAAGAGGGACAGCCTCGGCTCTCCGAAGCCCACTGAGAAGAAACCTGAAGAAAAATCAAAGAAGAAGAAGAAGCCTCATACCCTCGGGCTACAGATGAAGTAAGCAAAAAAAGATGAGGAAGTGGTGGTGATAGGGGAGATTGTGGGCAAAAAGCCCAAGTCAAATAATGGCACTTCCACCTTAGCGAAAATATTTACCAAAAGCCAAGTTGTTCAGTTGGAAATAAAAGATATTGCAGATGCAGAAGTATTGCCCGAGACACTGGATAAGAAGAAGGAGAAACACCATGGCCCACCCAAAGGTAAAGATAAGATCGAGTCAACTGAGTTTATTGGTGAGGAAGCGATGTCCTTTCAGGGCTCCCCGCTGCATGGAAGCGGGAATAACACAAAAGGGGAACAGCAAGCAGAGGAGGACTTCAAGTCCCCTCAATCTCTCCAAGGACATCAAGAAGTGGAATTAACCCCTCAGAGGAGACGGTATCTATAGGAATTGGAAGAAATCATCACCAAGCTCACCATTTCGAAGAGAGCCTTGAGAAAGGAAAACGAGACCCTAAAAGAGAACAGCCTGCGTATCCAGAAAGAGCATAAAGAGTGGGTCTAGAAAATGGCCCAAATTATGAAAAAGAAGCAAGCTAAGATCGACCATCTGAAAAAGAAGAACGAACTGTACAAGGGTCAAATTCCTATAAAATCTAGTGGTAACCAGTTGGCCGAGATAGCAGATCAGTTGGCTGCTATAGATGCAGCTCAGGAAAAGGAATGATTTCCTTTTTCTTTTTGGGGAAGACGCAAAAAATTTTCTTGCATAAGGGGCATGCAAGGAGCTAAGTGTGGGGGAGATGTTGGGGCTTCATTTTGCCCAATTTCAATACCTTTTTCCATACTTTACCTCTCCCATTTTAAACTATTTTTAACCCCTACTATGCCTATTTCGATTATAATACTTATGTTTTTTCCAAAAGGAAGCCGTAGGCTGAAGGTATGCAAATTAGTACTAAAAATCATCTTTTACCTTAACTTTGAGTATTCCTTAGCTAGTTGTTCTTTATTTCATTACCATGCCAACAAATCTCAAGTTCCTATGCATATTTGTTTTGATTTAGAAACAAGATTATAATTCCTGTAGACAACTATGTGATTCTATTTCCTTCAAACATTTTGGATTTCCTGTAGTCACGGATTTCCCATAACTGCCAAGATTTCTTGCAGCAACATCAGCGGTTAGCCATGTTCCATGAATATCTAAGTCAAACGGGAACATGGATTTTGTGGGGAATATATCACATATGGTTGCTATCCTATTGGCCGTTTCGGATTTGCCAACAACACCGCCCAGATTCAAAAGCCTTCTCTCGTTGGCTGCTTGGATGAAAGTTACAACCATGTAACAAGTTCTGTCTATTCCATGCTTTCAGTCATGGATTAGACCCGGTATGGTTAAAATCGATATTTTGTAATAAATCTGTTAGCCAATGGCTTATATTAATAGTCTCCTTTATTTCGATCCATATATAGGCTTTGTAAATGTATAAATTTTGTCCTAGTTTCGATGATAGGGGTTATTAGAGTGTTGGGTTGGTTTCAGCACGGACTATGTATCAGATTGTACTTGGTTGTATTTTTAGATTAATGTAAAGACATATGTTTTGCCTATTACAGTGAGAAAGCTCTTCTAATTTGAAGGGGTCGTGAGTAAGGGAGGACCCCTTTGCTCACAACTCCCATAGTTTAGTCTTATGCATTTTATTATTGTTATGTAGAAATAATTCATTTTTACAGCTAATGCACTCTTTCTAATATATCAGCAGCACTGGATTAATTGAACTAGTTTTTTGTTCATGTGTGGAATTCGGTTAATGAATATTTGATTTCTCATATTGATGGAATTTCTGAATTTGTTGTAAGTTGATTTCTATATCTTTTCCTAATCATCATCATCAATCTTAAGAGTTGTATAGGGAAGTTTTATCCACTCTATAGCCTTTGTTTCTAAGTGATTGATGCAGGAAAGAGTCATTGGTTTGTGTGATTGGCTAGTTAGATTAATCAACACTTACAGTGTTAGGCCTACATATACTTTGCATGCATCTCACAAGCTTACCTGCTTGAGTTTATGATTTATGTTAATCAAATTATAAGACTATAATTTGACTCAATAGCCACATAGTCAGTGGTTAATGTTGTGCTACCTCACTGACTCATCCATGCATATGCTTCCTACTCTTTCAGATGCAATGTATACATGACAGTTGTGCATGAGGACAGTTCAGCCTCCTGAAGTCAAGCCGATGATGCATATCTACAAGCTCAAACAAAAAATGAAGGAATAGACATCATTACATGTTGGAGCTCGTCATTTTAATATTTATGTTTTATGTAATTCTGTCACTTATTTTAAGGAGAGTTATTTAAACCTCAGAACTTTATGTAATTTCTATTTTAGTACTTTATTTTTATTATATAAACCCTTTCATGTCTTTGAAGAAAGGGTTCCGAATTTTATAAAGAAACACTTCAAAAACTTTCACTTTTGTACTTGAAAGTTTTCTTAGTAGAATCCTTGGATCATAGTCCTGAAGTTTTGTGAAGAAGGCTTTTGGAAGCTTTCACTTTTGTACTTTTGGAAACCATCTTAATGAAAAATACTGCATTGGAGCTATTCTCTTCATGAGCAGATTTATATGCATCGGATACTTCTATCATTGTGTATTGATTTATTTTATGAACTGATAGCCATTTTCCTTTATATTATTTGTCACGGGTATCTTTTTTCATGCAGTTCGGTATTCATTCATTTCTAAACATGCTTGGATTGTTATTTTTAATACATTGATGAGAACGTGTCTAAACGATATTTGATGCAATATATGTTTATCAATTATTTTGATTAACTATTTAATCAAAATAATTACTTCAAAGGCTTTTCATTTTTTTTAGTATTTGATTAATCTTCATTGTCATGTACTAAAGATAATTATTGTAGATCGCACAAGTATAAGTAAAATCCCTATTAATATATATATATATATATATATATATGTATGTATGTATGTATGTATGTATGTATGTATGTATGTATGTATGTATGTATGTATGTATGTATGTATGTATGTATGTATGTATGTATGTATGTATAAATTTCAGTTGAAAACCACCCCATCTATCACTTATTTTTTGGTAAACCAACCTAATCATCCTATCGCATTTTTATTGGGAAATTGGTCTCGTTATATCCAGTCAGAGCCACTAATCCAAATGGAAAAGGGACGGTATTCAAGTCCCTGATCGAGTGGTTTTCCCCCATGTTGTTGTAGGCATTTTCGAGGCTTCAACATTTTGGCACTATAATGAGGGCCTAGGCTATGAATGGAAAAGAGAAATCAATCTAAATTAACCAACCATTTCAAGAGTCACTCCTGATGAAAATGGGAATTTGGGGGTTGCCCAAAATCCCAATTTCTTTAAAAAAAACGAGATCCTGGAGCCTGTTTCCTTCGTGATTTCTTCGGTGGTAGAGTATTCATCTCTCCATCATCATCAGAATCTTCCTCTGCACTGCATGCTGTCTTTAACAAACATTTACATATAACAGATACATGATATTTGGATCAACAATCTTGAACACAAGATTTAACTTAATTATACCATACACACAGGCGTAGGCGTACACAATACTAGAACACGTTTCATATATATATATATATACAGAACAAATTACATTCCAGGCTTAAGGGGTTTAGCCTTAAAACCAGCTCACAATCGACTAATCTGCTCCTCACTATTTTACTCACAAATAAGATAATATCTCAACCCTATCATTACTTTAATATAAGATGATTAGGAAGAATTGAATAAGATTTCTCCTAGTTTTTCTACATGAAGCTCTCCAAAAGCGTGCATGGCTGTATCCATCTTATCTCTTTAAATTACCGTTTAAATTCGCTTTTCTGCTTTAAAATCAAGGCTATTTTCTCTATTCAGATTCTCTGGTCACATTTGCTAGCTTTGTTACTGGTGTCCTGCATCAGATCCTAAGGAAAATTTATGACTCCTGGTCAATAGTTGCTTCTCCTGGTCTTTGCAATTTTATCACACTGATTCTTTCACTAGAATCCTGTGAGTTCAACCCACTCTTATAGTAAAAGCTCCTCTGTACAACATCACCAAGCCCTCCGCCTCGGTCTTTTTGGCATCCTTCTCTTAGGTTGCTGCAGCATCTTCTCACCTTCCGCTGCCGCCATCTGCACAATAGCAAGACCATAAATTCTTCATCTTTAACTCAACTGTACCTCTTTCCGCAGAATCTTACTGCTCTGATACCACCTGATGAAAATGGGAATTTGGGGGTTGCCCAAAATCCCAATTTCTTTAAAAAAACGAGATCCTGGAGCCTGTTTCCTTCGTGATTTCTTCGGTGGTAGAGTATTCATCTCTCCATCATCATCAGAATCTTCCTCTGCGCTGCATGCAGTCTTTAACAAACATTTACATATAACAGATACATGATATTTGGATCAACAATCTTGAACACAAGATTTAACTTAATTATACCATACACACAGGCGTAGGCGTACACAATCTAGAACAAGTATTCATATATATATACAGAACAAATTAATTCAGCTAAAGCATATTCAGCCTTAAAAACAGCTCAAATCGACTACTTGCTCACTCACTATTTTACTCACAAATAAGATATATCTCACACCCTATCACATTACATTTATATAAGATGCATTAGGAAGAATTGATAAGATTTTCTCCTAGTTTTTCTACAATGAAAGCTCTCCAAAAGCGTGCATGGCTGTATCCATCTTATCTCCTTTAAATTATCCGCTTTAAATTCGCTTTTCTGCTTTAAAACAAGCTTTTCTCTATTCCGATCCTCTGGTCCACATTTACTAGCTTTGTTGCTGGGTGCTCCTGCATCAACTCCCCCTCAAGATCATCTACAACTTCTACATCCTCATCTGAAAATCTTATTTCTAGATTAGAAGTTGAATGGTAACCCCCGAAATATCCTAGTATAATTCCTAAAGCACCTTCTTCAAATTATAATCTTGAATCACCTGAGGTCTAGACCTTAATAAAGAAATTAGAGGAAATTTCTATTTCAGCAAAACATCATGTGCCATCTGAAGCATGTGAAGGAAGTATCACTTCTGTTTTGCAACCCACTCAGATTCTAACATGTTCTAAAAGTGAGAAGCTTGGCGTTCCTCCATTTGAATTTCCTCTTCCTTCTTTCCGAAAGAAAACTAAGAAATCTGAGTCACAGACATCAACTAGTGAGGTTTTATCGAATTCCCCTCCACGAACACCTTCATTCCCTCCATTCACTCCTCTTAATATCCATTCTTCTCAAGGTACCGATGCTAATTCATCCAACTCAAGTACACAACTTGCCTCTTCTTCCACTCAAAATCCCTCAATATCCACTTCCCCTCAAACTTTAATAATGGCAGGACAACAACAACCACCACCAGTCAGACCATGGGCCAATCCTGGTGTTGTACAAATGGTACAATCCCTCCATGATCTGCCTAAGCATCCTCAAAAAATGGTTGCCAAAATTTAATCCTGATGATGGATTGTCTGCTGAGGAACATCTCCATAATTATATGTTATCTATTAATCTTAATGGAGTGGCCGAAGAAGATTGTGTAGTAATATTATTTCCCTACACCCTCCAAGGATCAGCAAGCTCATGGTATTTTTCATTACCACCTGGATCTATTACTAACTAGGACATGTTTGAAGAGCAATTTTTAGCCAAATTTGGTGATGACCATACAATCGCATCCCTTATCAATGATCTTTCTAATTTAAAAGCTAAATTAGGTGAAAATATTAAAGACTTCATTTCTATATTCAATAAGTTGCTAAACAAAATCCCAGCCACATCAAGCCCTTGTGTTGATGTCCAAATCGAGTGGTATATTTCTTCTCTTCCTTCAAATATAGAAATTTTCGTAGATATATTCTGTTGTAGTGTTTTCCTCTCAAAGATGTACAAAAAGAACCCACTTAGGATTGTGGATGACAAACAAGATCAACAATATAAATGGCTATTAAACATTGTAGATTTGCAGCAAGTGATAGAAACAAAACCTACCAAAATTCTGATCTATGCCACAATCATACTTAAATAGCAAAAAGAAATAGTAATAACTCCAATCATCCAATGGAAATCAGATATACAAAGAATAGTTTTGTTATAACACCTGTAAAGGGAAAAAATAAATGCTACCAGTCCCCCTCTATGGGATAGGTTCTTCGCTATCCTCAAACCTTTTCAGCTTGTGTACAGTCTCTCTCCTCTATAACATGTAAACTAAACAAAAATATGGTGTGCGACAATGAAAATAATCAGAGTTACAACAGTGAGTGCAACATTGAAAATAATCAAAAGTGAATAATGAATGGAAAACCCTTCTATTTATAACAAAGTATTGAGTTATCCTTGAATAATGAGCAATAATAATATATTATTAACCCCATTCTTGGAATAACCACTTGGAATATTTTAATATATTTGTTTAGGAGGGAAAAAATATTTAAACTTTTATTTGGAAATAATAAATAATAAATGATTTATTTATCATCTCAAGAAGTTGGTTAAAGAATAATCAACAAATAATTATTTATTTAATTATTCCTAGGAGATTTAGTCAAATTTGACAAGGAATAATAATTAATTAATTATTCCTAAAAAATAAGATAATTAATAATTTATATGTTGATTTTTCATAATTGGGTCAAATATGACAAGCAATAATAATTGAACAATGGTTTAATTAATTATTCCTAGAAGAAAATCAAATAAATAGTGATTTATATGATTATTCTTCATGGGTTTAACTATAAATTACTTAGCAAAGGTGGTTTATTAGGTAATTTCTCACAGAGAAAGCAATTTTACTATGATAAAGTTTGCTTTACATGGTGTACTTCGATCCATATAGTAAATTAGGCTAGATGATCAATTTTTTGGTGATAACAGATTGCCCCCCAACGTACGAGTGTTAGGTGCAAAACATATAACTGAAGTACATTGTATAGACACAATCACTAGACAACACAGTGGAGTCAGAGAGAGAGAGAGAGACCAATAAAGCTAAAGTGAAAGAGGATAGGGACAGATGGGGTGAGACTAATGCAAGTCTCCTTTTATGTCGTGGTACCAAACCTCAATGAGGCAGGGGAGGCATACCCATACCCATTGAGATAACTTAGTAAAAAAAATAATGGTGTGCCCAGAAACATAAAACTAAGCAATACAATACATGTTGAATGGCACATGACATGTTGGCATAACTGAGCTAGAAAATAATACAATGTGTCCCATATACATAATGCACCTGGAAAAACATGAGCCAGGACTGAATACAATAATATCTAAGTACGTGATATATAATGGCCCTTCCCTCAAAAAATGGGTGGGAGGGAGGGTAGAACAACCAAAGAAGCCATGTTGAACAGGGAAGGGATCTGCAAAATTGAATGGATCATATGAAGGAGACGTGCATGCTATGAACATTGTGATTGATAGGAACCGAACCCATCAAATTTGTGGAACTTCATCTAAGGTTGTACCATAATAGGAATTTATCCAGGCATGTGGGGGTCTACCTAAAGGGCCATCCCCTCATGGGGTCTTAAACATCTCACACACACCTGGGAATCACTAGTACAATTTGTTACATCACTAGACCATCAAGTGTATGGATCATGAACATGAAACAACCAAGTCAAAGGGAAATAAAGGGTCGCTTTTCTCAATATGAGGCATCGAACAAGAATGGAAGCTGGAACCAAAATCACCACCCTCTACGCCATTCTTCTGGAATAAATGAACTGATGTCGACATAATAGGGCCCATGATAGGTGAGGCAATGTGGATCCTCAACTATGGCACAAGGGAAAATAGTAATGTGACTGATGGAATGACACTAGGGATAATGGAAAAAGTGTTATTAAGGGTCAAATAGACAACTTCTCTTGTTAGAGCATAAATTTCATGGTTGACGTGGCAGCGACTGACTCAACTCCGGAGGGGATGCGGATAGTATGACTGGAGGCCAAAATGGGAAACACGGGATGAATGGTATGCAAATATGGATAGAACATTGTGACATGATATAACATGAAACGGAATCCATGGATCCAAGGGTGACTCATCACGGTTGTTGAACAAGGGTGCCTTGATGACGTTGCCACACAGAATAGACCCGATGGGGACCATGAAAGCATGAGTAAATGATGGTTACTCAGGACGAAAATCAACATGTGGTATGACAAGAATTAAGGGAAGGAGGTTCCTAAGGTACAAGCTTCACATATGAAGAAATTCGATTTTTAGAGGTGACAAAGTGACCCTTCTTGGAAAAATGACTTCCTAGTGAAGTGTCAAATCATCAAAAACTAAGAAAGATCCATTATGATACTCGATGAGAGATTTCCAATGGTGTTGATGGCTCGTCAAACTGAGCTACGATTTGGTTGCAATGTGTGACATAAAAACTTTGAGTTTTCCTATAAAAGGGTGTTTTCCCTCTAATTTGAGAGGAGGAGAAGGCCCTAAATCTTGTGGAGATTGTAGCGGAAAAACTGACCATTAGAATCAAGATTTGTGACTTTAACGCAAGTGACCTTACTTGTCTAAAGATTGCCTTAATGCTTCTTGGAACAATGGTTCCTGGTGAAGAATTAAGGGAAGAGGAAAATGAGAATGAACTATTAGAGGAAGTCTAGAATCATCCTCACCCACGAAGTCAAACATGGGGACTATGTGGACATAGAGTAGAATATTTGAAGATATGGTATCAAACATCTGCAATATGTAATGTGCATATGGCTCGTCAGAGAGGTTGGTAGGATAAACTATCCAAGGATTGGGAGGATAATCGACCATACCTAGATTCTATGGGATCTATGTCGATACTTAATTGAGATGGCTAGGGGAAAACCATCATGCCCCCAAGCATGGGATACTTCCTGCAAGAATATGTGATGGAGGGGATTGATCTGGTATGAAAATGTTGGAATGATTCCCCCTAGTAGGAGGAGTTTTTGGAGCGCCATTATGTTCCGAGTGATTGAAAAATGGATTCAAGCATATCGGCCCAACTTGGCACGAGATCCTCTAAAGGATGATAAGGAGATGTAGGGGCCTATGTGGGCCCCCATTATACTATGGGCAGACTAGATGTATTTAGAGTGGTGGACTCCAAATAATTGTATGTTTTATGTGATACATAATATGATTATGCATTTTTGTATGATGATGATGGTTCGCCATGTGTTTTGTTTATGGTTATCTTTTGTGGTATACATGTGATAAATGTCAATTTAGAATGTTATTTGCAGTGGTATCTACGTAGTTATTTTGGGCTCTAAGAACAAGACTGAAAGTGATTGCTTCAAATTCACGTACCAACAACTTAAGTTGTAGATATTTCTAAATAGGACTTGGTTATGCACACGATACACACCATTTAATTGCATGACAAGTAGCAAGGAATCTAAATGAATATGAAGATGAAGGACGTAATAAGCAAGGGCACTGACTAACAAACCTATCATTACATCATAATCGGCCTAGTTATTGGTGGAAGACCTAATGCACATGTCATTTGAGAAGACTAACATATGAAAGGGGGTAAAAATGGCCCGGGATGCCAAGGCTAGATTCCTAGAGAAGCGACTCGCACCGTCAGCATGACCGATATACAGTGTGGGTGATGGATCCATCTAAAAGGTGCAAAAGACAACAGATGAGATGATGCAATCTACCTATCTTCATGGTAGAAATAAAGACACGGAAATCAAAGGGATGTGCTATGAGCGATATTTCTTGAGGCAAAGTGCACTAGGAGACTTAGGAAGGAAATGGCCTTCAGAATCCTCCAAAAAAAAGCCCCCTTGCCTAAGTGCAAGGGTAATAAGGGGTAGACATGGCTTTCATGATGTCCTCATCAAAATGGAAGATGGGCAGACAGGAGTGACTGACTACATGATGCGACGACGGTACCTGGTGCATCAACCTGAGAAAGAAGGTTCACTTACACATCATCTGGAATGGTAGGTGACGAGCTCATAGATGGAGGATCTACAGATGTTGAGACCTGAAATTCTGTCGAAAGAGCTTTGATAGAAGCGTGTGCAAAAACCTCAGAAAGGTTTTTCTGTGAGGAACTCACGGATGACGACAAGTAAAGGATATGGCCCACGGTGTCCGTCATCTCGACATCGGGGGGAGGGATCACAGTGGTGGGACCAGAGTCCCCTTGCTTGGGTTTTCTATTGGTACTAGAATCCATGGGTAGAGGAGTAATGATCCACTATGAGTGGCCTCATATTCGCAAAGCACCTCAAGGCAATTGCAAAATTCTTCGAGACAAGGGAAACAATGGGAATAGTGACCATGATGATCACACAAGGCACAAGGGTGATTTGTGCGTAACATTCTAAGTTTCTTGGATGGACCCGGTAAGTTAACATTGACTTCAGGGATATTTGACTCAGGGAACATTTCATGAACCAAACGTTTGAGATGAGGAAGCTCGGGATAATTATTGGTGGCATGCCCAACAACTTTACACAAAGCGCACAGAGGTGACAACTTTGGGACCTTGGGGGCTGGAGGAGCTTGGGGAGCCATTTCCTTAGGTTCTTTCCTCTTATCTTTCCCCCCTGTCCAAATGCTTTCACAATAAGAGTGGGTTCCTATTGAGGTTGTGATGGAACTGGAGAAGAAGCAAGGGCTATAGGTACCGGTTGAACTAGGGTCAAAGCACGATAATGTCTTAGTTGACCAAGTGCAATGCTTGTAGGGGGGTCAATGTACCATATTGGGATCCCAAAAGTCATGTTAGGAAGGACCAGTGAAGCAATGACAAGGATAGAAAATACTCCCAGAGGGGGGAATAAGAAAGGTATCTTACCTGCGAGGTAATGTCCTAGTGGAATAGCTCCTATATGGTTGAGACCTGGAGGAACAGTTCCTAGTGGAATCATAGGAGAGGCACCCACAAATAAAGGAGGGCCTTGGGGGGTGGATCCATAGGGCTCAGCTAGGATGGTAACTATAGGGTGTTGAGGAGCTGGTTGCAGATCAGATGTACCCGACTGCTTGAGAGCAACCCGTGACGCTTGTAACATGCAAACACTCATAAATTCAGGCTCTGATATGGGAGGGGGAGGACCAGGGAAAGCACCCAAAAATGAGGAATATTTGTAAACTCTGGGTGAAACACCGGTGAGAGGAATTAAAGACTGCTTATCTAACATTGACGAGATAATGAACTCTGGGGAGGTCACAAATGTCGACTCATAGTAAGTCAATTGATCGATGGTAATGGTCTTCCCTTCATAGGGGAAGCACATCATGTAGAACACCGTAGATGCGATGGCTAACATGGAATAAGTGTAACTATGACCTAAGAGAATGTTGTAATACAAAGGGGCATCAATAACCTCAATGCCGACATGAACAGTCTTTCCCACAAGGGTCACTAGACAGTTGCAGTGCATGCCAAGGGGATGGGAGGAGTGTCTATCCCAAGCATGCAAAGTGATGGTGGAGGGGGACAACTCAAGTGACTTAAGTTGTTTCCAAACAACAGCGAACATCACACAGGTGAATGCACCTTCATCAATAATGCATCGGGAGATGATGTCATTACGGACTCAAACTGGTATTGAGAAAGTAACAGATGAAGGCAATGGGGGATGTTCTGATGTATCAATAGGGAAGACAATCAAACGATTGTCAGATTGATCTACTACACCCAAGGCAGTTAGTAGAGATTTCTTTTGAGATGGGAATGACTAGAGTTCTTCCAGTGTCAACATGGCGGCAGGTGACTGTGCTAAGTCATCTACTATATTGTATGTATGGGAAGTTTGGTTGGAAGTCGCGTTACAGAGTAATGGTCCTTTGGGGATCTTAGGAATGGCCTCAAATTTAGGCTGAGGGATATATATCAAACCATTTGGTGTCTTAAGAGGCCAAGTAGATGCTTTGATTTTGGACTTGGTGGTAGACGAAGTCGATGGCTTGTCATATTGACGTGTCCAAGTTTGCATGTTGATATTGGAGAGATTAACCTCATCAGAATTCATCATAAGGATTTGGCAGTCACCAGGACCAAAAGGTTGGGGAGATGGGCTGCTTGACCTAGCTGAGGTTGAGCAGCAACAAATCCTTGTGGAGGGAAAGGGTTTGTAAGCACTTCTGGTTGAGATGGCATAGGATTCTAGGGCAATTGTTGACCTCTAGAAGTTGCTTGAGCTTCCCATATTTAGCGCATCTAGGGTAAGAGAGGACACTCATGTGTATAATGGCCATGTACACCACAATATGCACAAGGTTTGTTCATATGAATCACCTTGTTCTACTTGGGTTGACTTCCCTGTTGCTGGTTGGTGGTGTTAGGCTGGTTCCCCTGGAGTTCACTAGGTTGATTACCTGGATTACCCTTGTTACCCTTCCCCTTATTATTTTTCTTAGAATTTTGTGGATTGGTCCCACTCTGTTGTGCAAATACTTGACCCTAAGGGGGCGGTGGCTACTAGGGCTAAGGATGCATGGGAGGTTGTGGCGCTAACTCTTGAGGGGCTAGAGTGCTCGGCGATGCATAAGGTGGAGCAACAATTTGGCAGACAGGTTGGGGTCCTGAAAACATGTTATTGGCAGGAGGGGCATGAGTGTTAGAGGAACTAGTTCCCCCCTACAAATATACATAACTTTTTTGAGTATATGGTGAAGGATGTGAAAGGGTTCCAACAATATCGTCAACGGTATGAGATGCCCCCAGTGCATTGGCACTTCTAGGATGGGGGAGGTCTAGAATGATGGTATAGACATAACCTGATTGCGCATAAATCGGGTCATATCTTAGAGTGGTTTGGAGAGCTTCTTCCTTGTTCTGAGGAAAATGGGACACGACATCTTTTCCAATTGGTGTTAAAAGGCTCCTAAGTAACCAATCTAGATAGACATGGTCTTCGAAGGGCGGGGCACAGCATGTGCTCCTCCTTTGACACCACTCTTGAACATGGTCGGAAAGGTGAGTAGCAAAGGACTAATGGAATGAATTCAATAGATCTATATCAGTGTTGTACTAGAGAGGTAACTGGAAATATGAGAGGAATGATTTAGCAATCATCGCGAAAATGGAATGAGATGCGGCGGGCTGATCTACATATCATTTTGCAGCGTCTCCAATGAATATGCATTGGAAGAGCCAAAGATGAATGAAGTCTTTGGTAATGGAGTTGGATGAACACCACATGTGGAAGGAGCAGACATAGTTGGTAGGATCCTATACAGCATTACCCTCAAACTTTGGGATGTTTGAGGGAAGCTTGGTGGGCACAGTAGGAAAACCAACATCATGGTGTATGGGGTTGTTTATCAACTGGCTAAAATCCGGTAGACTTAACCCACCCACAAAAGGGAGCATGGGGGCTGCCATAACAATTCCTAATATCGTTCCTCTTGATGTGACTACCGGGATAGAACCAGAGCCAACACTAGGTTGAATTCCTGCACCAACTATGGGTCCAGACACGGTGACGATATGCGGTGAAGGAGGCTTGAAATCAGATGAGGAATCAGATCAACCAGGAGAAGAGTGTGTATGGGGACTCAGAGGGCTATGAACTCGAACCCAATAGGGAGGGAAAATATGCCCAAGCGGAAACTAGGGGTGAAAGCCTAATATTCTCCGCGACAAACACCTTGGTGCCGCAATGGTGGTAAGACACACGTAACACGGAAATGGTGAAGGGAGACCAACAATATGCCTTTGTCTCAATGAGGAGAGATAAGTTTATTATGTTAAGTCTTGTCTTGGCGGTGTAAACCAAGCGCCCTTTGCTTAAGGTGTGCTTGTGTGTGCAAGTGTATTTATTGATTAAGCCCAGATCGTGTTTGTAAAAAAGAAAAAAACTTGCTAAAAATAAACTAAAATTGACAACAGAAAATGAACAGCAAAACAATTTACTCAACCCCACCCAAACTGGGTTTGCAAACACTATGTTGATTGGTGGCTAAATCAATGGAAAACACACTAAAAAGTTCAAGAGATCTAATTGTCGATGTGATTGGGATCAAGTGGTACTAGGCTGCTGGAAAGTGGTGTAGCAACAGCGAAAACCCGAAGAGGAAGATTGCTGCAAAAAGATAGGGAGATGGGTGAAACACCTAGGGAAACCGATGGGACCCTAAGGCCAATGACGAAACAAGGTTTAATATGAAACTATGGATGGTGAAAACCTATCTTTACATATCTAAAACAGAAGGGTACATATCTGTAAAATATGGTTGAAAGTGCTAGAGAAAATCAGACTACTCACTCAGCTAAACTCCTCCTATAAAGGTGGAAGCATACTAGAAGCCCTAAGGGGATAAATTCCACTTCGATGAGTAAATTAGAGTAGATCAAGGCCTAAGCGGGCTGAGACAGAGGCCAAACAACCCAACAGATAGCTCTCAGCAAAACCTAGAAATAGATCTGATAAAAACTTGGAAACCCTAAAATCGTAGGTACTGGCCTGTTTTCAGGTGAGATCACACTTTTTGGGCTGAAATGTGCGCTCTGGACTCTAGATCGCACTTTTTTGGCTAAAAAGTGTGATTTCTTCTCCTTGATTACCGATCAGCAAATCTTAGAAAAAAAAAAAAAATTATCTGTGTCTCGGTTGGTTCCTATGACCTACGGAAAAGACCAGAAAGCTTGTGGAAGTCAAAAATTTAATAGATTTGGGGTTAAAAAGATAGGAAACATTAAGAGATTGAAAAAAGAAGAAAGCCTAAGCTGAAAACTGAAGGTCACCCAAGTTTCTGGATCTAAAGTAAAAAAACCAGCGGAGTAGCCAATTTTGTTGTAGTGTTTTCTTCTCAAAGATGTACGAAAAGAACCCACTTAAGATTGTGGATAACAAAAAATTTCAAAAATATAAATGGTTGTTAAACATTGTAGATCTACAGCAAGTGATAGAAACAAAACCTGCCAAAATTCATATCTATGCCACAATCATAGTTAAACAACAAAAATAAATAGTAATAACTCCAATCATCCAATGGAAACCAAATATACAAAGAATAGTTTTATTACAACACTTGTGAAGGGAACAAATAAATGTTACCAATCCCCCTCTATGGGATGGGTTCTTGGCTATCCTCAAACATCTTCAGCTTGCGTAGAGTCTCTCCTCTATAACGTGTAAACCCAGCAAAAATATGATGTGTGACAATGAAAATATTCAAAGTTACAACAGTCAATGCAACAACGAAAATAATCAAAAGTGAATAATGAATGGAAAACCCTTCTATTTATAAGAAAATATTGAGTGATCCTCAAATAATGAGCAATAATAAAATATTATTAACCCATTCTTGGAATAACCACTTGGAATATTTTATTATATTTGTTTAGGAGGGAAAAAGTATTTAAATTTTTATTTAGAAATAATAAATAAATAAATGATTTAGTTATCATCTCAAGAAGTTGGTTAAAGAATAATAAATAAATAATGATTTATTTAATTATTCCTAAGGAATTTAGTCAAATTTGACAAGGAATAATAACTAATTAGTGATTAATTAATTAATCTTAGAAAAAATAAGATAATTAATAATTTATCTGTTGATTTTTCATAATTTGGTCAAATATGACAAGGAATAATAATTGAACAATGGTTTAATTAATTATTCCTAGAATAAAATCAAATAAGTGGTGATTTATTTAATTATTATTCATGGGTTTAACTATAAATTACTTAAGAAAGGTGGATTATTAAGTAATTCCTCACAGTGAAAGCAATTTTACTATGGTAAAATTGGCTTTATATGGTGTACTTCAATCCATCTAGTAAATTAGGCTAGATGATCAATTTTTTGGTGATAACAGAGCCAATAAGGCTACTTTGGTAGAAAACATGAAAGAAGCCCTGTCTGTAGAAAATAGAATACGTGCATTGGAAAAGAAGATAGTCCAGGAAGATAGGAAAACAAAAAAGGTTACATTTAAGGATGAACCAAAGAAGAAAGCCCCTAAGGATCCTTTTGATCTTGAAGGTCTGCAAAAAGTCTTAAAAACCATGTCAAATAAAATGGTAGAGATTAAGAAACAAGTAGTTGAATCCTCTCCTAAGAAACCTTTCAAATCCTTCAAGGGGAATAAAACCTCTAATCCTCAGCCACCAAACACAATATCCAATGTTGAATCTGATTTAGAAGATGAGGAAGAAGAAATTGCATTAACTAATGAAGAGACTGAAGATGAAGAATTGGTTGAAGTACATGGAATGTGGGATTTTATCCTCCCTATTTCCAATAATGAAGAAGAGCAAGAAGCTCTACCTATTAGCACTAGGAGTAAGAGCCCTGTTGATTCAACACAATCAAATAAAAATCGAAAGCCCTCAACCTTTGCTACCAAGGAAAAAGTGGCCAGTAAAAATTCTTCTCCCAAATCTCCTCAACCAACTCCATCCTCATCTAATCCTCCATATTCATCTAAAAACTTGGTATTTACTGATACCATGGAGTATAACATAGTGGAGGACATGAAGAAAACCAGAGCCAATATCTCTCTTCATGAGCTCAATAAGCTTAAACATCAACAAAAGTTACTGCTGAAAGAATTGAATGTAGTTCCTACTTCTCCTCTTCCTATTGTGATATCCCAAGCTTCCAGATGAATGGGTAAACCCCCCATTGATTCATCAAATAAGGTCAATCCTACTGATGTTATCTTAATTGGTGACAGATCCAATTCACATACTCCCCCTCTCCTCTTGACCGATGACATCTTTAATAAAAATATGCACAATTTCTTAATAGACTCAAGGGCCTCTTCAAAAATTATGCCAAGAACAATCTACACTAAATTAAATGTCTCACCCCAAAAGTTTGTTGTTCATATTGTGCAACTTGACAGAACAAAATTTGAGGTCTTAGGAGAAATGAATTATGTCACCATTAGACTCTCTTCAAATCCAAAAGTTTGTCAAGTAATTGATATATTAGTTGTTGATATTCTTCAGTTCTATGGTTTAATTCTTAGTAGAGAATGGTCTGAGAAACTCCACGGCTATTTTACAACAGATTGGTCTCACATGTGGCTCCCTTACAATGGAAAGCCAAATCAAATTAGAATTGACCGAGAAAAGCATATGAAGCACACAGTTACTGATTTTGAAGACGAAAATGAACCAGGAGATTTTAACAACAATATCATTGGAAATTGCTCTGTTGAATCATTTTTAGGAAATTTCAATGCACAAAAGTCACCTTTGGACAACTCTGTTACTTCCCAGATTGAGAACTTTTCTCAAACAGATTCTTTGAGATGTATAAATTCTGTAGATAAACCATTAGTTAAAAATTTGTTTTGGACATTATATTTTGATGGATCTAAATCCAAAGATGGTGCAAGAATCTGTTGTATATTAATCAGTCCAGAAGGAGAAAAAACCATGTTAGCATGTAGGTTAGAATTCGAATGCATAAATAATACTATTGAATATGAGGCACTGATTCAAGGTTTATAAAAAGCAATGGGTCTTGATATTAAATATATTCAAGTTTTTTAAAGATTCAGAAATTGTTATCAAGCAAGTGAGAAACACCATTCATTATCTCTCTGGACATTTAAAACATTACCAATCATTAATCCAATTTCTTACTTCATATTTTCTAGCATTCAACATATCTCCTATACCTAGCCTTCAAAATGAAAGTGCTGACATTCTGTCTAATATAGCATCCAAGCTTATACCATCAGAGGATTACAATCCAGATAGGTTTTCCATAGAATTAATTTTTGACCATCTATATATGATAATGTCACCAATTGGCGAGTCTTTAACAATGAAAATGATATTATAAGCTTTTTAACATCTGAAGGATCATATAATGATTAGATAATTAATGAGAGTGTGTTGGGTCCCTATAATACTAGTGATTACCCCATTACTATTGTAGTTGTACCCCTTATTAATATTTTTGTGCCCCTATTGCCCCCATATTGTTATTACTGTGCCCCATAGAATCCCTCTATTGTTATTTTAGTGGCTTTATATTATTATTGTTAGGTCGGTTGGGTTATATTGTGACTCCTTAGACTCCTATATATAGAAAGGAGGTTTTGTCATTTGTATCATCCAAGAATTCTTCATTTATGTAATGTAAAGGAGGTTTCCCCCTCGAAAAGGTTGAATTCTAAGGCGTTGATCTATCTTTTCTATCTTTTCTTGAGCTGGTTGATAACATTTGGTATTAGAGCTTTGGATTCTAGGGTTTCACTGCTCTAAACAGGTCATCATGGCATTTTCGCAATAAATTTTTTTCTGCGATGTCTCAGAAGCTAAAACAAAAACCCATTTGAGAAGACATCGCGTTGAATCTTGGGTCCGAATTTCATAGCGTTTTGCGCTATATTTGCGGAGATATGATCTGAGGAAGTTGGTCTTTTTGCAGACTCTTGAATTACATTCCAAACAGGTGACCTGGGGAAATCATAATAACTTTTTCTCTGAGCATTGGATTGAAATTTCGTAAGAAGGTGCAGAAAGAGGACGGACTGTAGTTTCTTGTATATATTTTTTTAGAGCCAAAAGATGAAATAGGGACTCATGGCACATCATACAAGTTGACCCTACTGAACTAGTCCATAATCAGGTCACTGTGGGAGATTTCACATAACTCTTCCTTGGAGAATCCAATTTGGATCAGACTGGTGGCATTGGAAAGAGGACACAGAGGGCAACTGAAATCACAATTTCAGAACTGGATGATTTGAATGTACAAATATACATCAGAGGCAATATCAAGCTCCTACAAAGTGAAAAAAGGTGTGTATATTCTTTTAAATTTTTGCTTAAGATTGGTTTGAAATTTATTTTGAAGGATTTCAAAGGGCATAGTAGAGCATTATTATCGGTAACTAATGCCCCAAGGAAAGAAAATGCAAACACCTAGAAAGGAACTTGAAATCTCTAGCATGACTCATGAAGAAGAGGATGAAATGCTACATGATATATCAAAATTACAAGAACAAGTGCAACAAGTGTCACTTGCACAAAAAGCAACGGAATCTAAGATGGATGGTTTAAGGAAAGATGTAGAAGTTAAGATGGATGGTTTAAAGAAAGGTGTAGAATCTAAGATGGATTATTTAAAGAAGGGCGTATAAGCTAAGATGGATGGCATGGAAGCTAAGATGAATGGCATGGATGCTAAGATGAATGGCATGGATGCTAAAATTGATGGCATGGATGATAAGATGGAAGAATTGATAATAAATATGAATACGTTGTTACAAGGAATGGTCACTAATGGTGAAAAGGTACTAAAGAAAACTCATGATGAGAACAAAAGAAATGTTAATCATGATTCCATAGACTCTAATGTTGGATCGAAGACCCACCATATTCCAAAAAATCGATATGAGGAAGTTTGATCGCAAGGATCCCGCAACATGGATATTACAGATGGAGCAATTTTTCGATCTCAATAATGTGCAAAACACACAAAAGGTACGTATGGCAACTTTATATTTGGAACCAAATCAGTTTGTATGGTATCAATGGCTTTGCTCTCGTAAACAATTTATCACTTGGGCAATTTTTACCGAAGAATTAATGGCACATTATGAGGATACAAAAAGCAACACTTTTTTTAGCCAATTGATAAGTCTCAAACAAAAGGGTCCAATAATGGAGCACATTGAGGAGTTCCAAAAATTGAACATAAGGGTAAAAGATATTCCAGAGGAGCATAGGATGATGTGTTCATAGGGTCTTTAAAGGATAATATCCAACATGATGTTCACCTTTGGGAACCTGATTCATTAGAGAAGGAATTCAGGTTAGCAAGAAAAATGGAAAGCAAAATTATGGCAACCAAGAAGCATCACTACAACCATAAAGATGGAAGTGGTTGTGCCTAGCCTTCCACAACCTATAAGGTTGACACCACAACAATTGGAAGAAAAAAGAGCAAAAGGGCTTTGTTACAGTTGTGATAGTAAATACACTAAAGGTCAT
>APFE030034000.1:0-16088 GCA_000404065.3 Pinus taeda
GGGGGTTGGAATTTTATATACCTAGGGGGGATAATATGGGGTACAAAGGGAGGTACTCAAGGTAATAATGTAATAATGGGATGGGCCATAGTAATAAATAAGGTGGTTAACCCATATCATGTAAGGGACCACAAGTAGTTAGTAATAATGTAATGGGCCATGGTATTAGTCGATGGTATGAGGGAACCATGGTAATGATCCATGGTATTGTATGTATGAGGCCTATATAGAGGCTAGAGACTCCATGTCAAGAAATATAGTCAAGGAATTGTGAAGAACTATTATATGAACAAGCATATGGCTTGTGGAGTGTTCTCCTTCCTTAAGGAGTGAATGTATGGTGTTGCCCTACCTTAAGGGTTTTGGTCAATAAAGAAGCATTTCTATCTATTTCTATCTTATTGTTTTTGGGTTTATTTGTTATTTATCATATATTTTCATATTAGATCCATAACAATATCAATCCACAAGGACAAAATATTCATATGGACAGTTGTAATTTATCTTTTAACAACCTATCTCCCAAGGTAACTATCATTAATTACATATATAACAATCCCAACTGCACAACCTTCTTCTCTATTAATCTACACAACCCAAGAAATGGGATTCCCTTATTTTCTCAATAGTTCCTAAGGCTGTGCCACTAACCCACTTTCCTTTAAGGCTCCAACATGGGTTGGCCATTGGGATTCTAGGGAATTGTCATTTGTAGTGAATTTCCTCAATGACAATTATTATCATTTCATACATCCACAATTCTCACTTAATTCTTAGTTGTAGATTTTCATAATTCACTTACATCATTCTCATGACATTTTTTACTCAAGCATAATTCCTCTAATTTCCTTAAATAAAGGATAGTTCACAAGGTAACTCAAGCTTCTAATAGTTAAACCCTCTAATAATTTATATGATACTTGACATTTGAAACCTACTTTTCAAAAATTTAGCTAAAACAATGGTTTTTTTTTGCATGGTAAAATGTAAATCTTCTAGTTGCATGGCATGAAGGATCAATGTAACCTTAGAAAGGCATGTGTAATGCCTTTATGTGATAACCCTCCAGGTTCAGTTAAATGACAATTAGCTATTAATCAAGGGAAATAATTAAGGTTACAAATACTTTGGGTTAAATCACTTATTAAGGCATTTCCTTAGTCTTAAGCTTCCTTATTTTTCCTCGCTTGTAGAGTCATATCCCTTATGTCTTTTGTCCTCTTCTACAACCAATGATGTATTTTATTATCATTCGATATTTGTTTATAAATTAAATATATTGGTTTTGGCTACTCATCATGTACATACACAATATTGCAATGATGATCAAGACTAGGGTAGTGCAAGCACCCAAATTTCCACCAAGGAATTCTAAAGCCTCTAAGTAGACCTTACACTAATGCATACACCTTTAGAATGTTCTCCATTCTCAAATCAGAATCTTGAGCTTTATATAAAAATACAAATAATTTTATCCAGAGTTGAACAACACATATTATGATTTAAGAACCAACTAGGAGTAATGCCTTTTCAAACACTCAACATGCATTGGGGACCTTAATTTATAGAGAAGTGTTTTGATATTCCTGACACTTAGTTTCCAATTAAACGTGCATTATTCCCCATCACATCTATTATACCGTTAAATAATTATCTCCTAATGCGATGAGGGAGGCATTAAGGTATGAGCGTTGGTGCTAAAATTCCATGTGGTTAATGATCCTGAAGATGAATATGTATACTAGGTAAATCTACCCAAAATGATCACTTCTTGTTAGCTTAACCAGTATAAACCTAAGCATATCAAGAAAATTGAACATGTATCATGAGAATGAAACCCATGATCTCTCAATAGTAGGGGTGCTTTAATGAGAGAGACTTTACCAACCAAACTAACCCTAGAGGCTTAACTCTTGAACATAAATAAGTTTTCAATATTATTTACTTTTTAATCACAAATTAATTAAATAAAAACTTCTTTCTCTATTTATAAAACCAATTTATAATTAAAAGTAATTTTTTTTATAATAATTATTAATAGGATATAAAATTAACTTTTTTAATTTTTAATTTGTATTAAAAGTAAATTTAAATTTATTTAGGTTTTATTTTTTTTTAATGCTTTTCTCATATTTTTTAATTGAAAACTTATTTTATATATATATTTTTAATTTTTCAACATAAGTATTTTTAAATTATGTTTTAATTTAACTTTATCTAATGTTATGTGACAACATCTTCCTCATATTTATTTGTAAAACACATTTGGGTGTAATAAAAGTGTCTCAGAGAAAGAACCCTAACCTTTATCATGATGAATGTTGAAAAGGAATCTTGATAAAATCATAATCCAAGGACTAATTAACTTTTGGCAAAATAATCTAACGGGATGATTGAGTGATTGGTACAATTGGTTGTTATCCCCTCCTCTTGGTTTCAAAACTCATGGGGGTACATATTTGACCCCTTATGATAACGCTCAAGGAGTACGTTCCCCTACCCTCGTGGAGTCTCCTAAATTACTCCAACTAGTTAACCTAAAAAAAGACAAATATGATTCATGAATGTTAATATCAATATATTTTAAAATGACTTTAAATTCCTTTAAATTTGATTAAAAAAAACTACAATAATTTTTTTTCAAATTTCCATTATAATCTTAATATATAAAAAACAATGATACCCCATTCTTAATATCCATCCCAACCCCTTCTAGGGGAGGGACACTAATACGTGTGCACCTTCCCGTCCACGTTGGCTCTTGATGTGGAGACTCCCTTTTCTACCGTACGACACATGTTGACTGGGACATGCCCCCTCTTGCCCTCGGTGGGTGCCTTAAATAATTTTTTCTTCCCGCTATCTAGGGTTTCTTCAAGAGATTTTTGTGGCATGTCTTCATTGCCCTGTGTTATTTTGTTTGGGTCTAGTGTGTTGGAAATGCGCTTCGCCAACAATGGCTTCTCTTGGCTCTAGTACTATTTCACCTTGTCCATCATTTTGGGGCTGCTCATAACGAAATTTTGTTTGTAGTGGTTTCTTTCTCATTTAGGGTTTAGGGTGTGGTTTCTTTACCATGCCGAGTAATGTTGTTTGCAGTGGTTCATTTCTCATTTAGGGTTTAGAGTGTGGTTTATTTACTTGTTTCGAGGGGGGTTTAACATTAGCATTGTTGTTGTTTGTTCTGCATTGTCGGGAGTTTACAAATACCTTTGTTGTCGTTTCATCCTCGCAACCTATTGTTTTAAAATGAGCTAGTGGGAGATTCTATCAAGTTCGGTGGTCAACATGCAGGTTTTAAGGTCCATGAAGGTAAGTCTAGTCGAAATTCATGGGTTCTTTTTTTTAATTTATTGTAATTTTTCTTAGGTTTTTGCCCAAATGCTAATTTTTTTCTATGTTTGCAAGTTTGTGTTGTAGGCATGTTGTATGGCTATCATAGAAGAGGTATGGTGAGGTTTGGGGTAATGCTTGGACATGGTGGTGACTTTTGTGGCTCTCCGGTAGGATTCTAAATCCTACCTGCCACTGTGTTTTTCAACACTTAAATTTTCAGTTGGGAATTTGGGAATTTAGCTCTTATTGCACTGTTGTGTTTTTCAACACTTGAATTTGTTGTTGGGAATTTAGCTCTTGTTGCATGGTTTATGGTAGCAGTTTTATGGTTATTCATTCATGGGCTTAGCTCAATTTTTTGTTGGGAATTTAGCTCTTGTTACATGGTTTATGGTAGTAGGTTTATGGTTATTCATTAATGGTTTTAGCTCAATTTTTTATTGGGAATTTAGCTCTTGTTGCATGGTTTATGGTAGCAAGTTTATGGTTATTCATTCATTGGTTTAGCTCAATTTGTTGTTGGGAATTTAGCTCTTGTTGCATGGTTTATGATAGTAGGTTTATAGTTATTCATTCATTGGTTTAGCTCTTTTTGATGCCATGACTATCTTTATATGTAGTGTTGCTTGTAGTGTTTCTTGTAGCGTTGAAAACATGTTTTTGGTTGCCTCTGTCTCTTTCCTCTACTTCTGAGAAGCATTTCTATCACTTTCTTCCTCTGTTACGATTTCTGCTTGCTTGTAGTGTTGCTTATAGCATTACTTGTTGTGTCCTATTTTATAGAAGGACGTAAAAAAGCTCTGTGATGCCAAGAGAATTATCCTTATCAGATACGTGGTTTAAGTCACCAACTTGGTGCATGTCAGAAAAAAAAATGGAGGTTACATCCCTATGTTGATTTTAGAAACTCAAACAGAGCCTCCCTCGAAGAGAATTCCTGCACTTTCTTCCTCTGTTATGATTTTTGCTTGACTCTGCTTCTAAGAAGCATTTCTTGCACTTTATTATTGAATACAAATGTAATATTATTCATAAAATAAGCTCAATGGGTTAGCTGATTCAGTTATTGCAATTTTTGTTGCATATTTGGCTAGTCTATATCCATAGTTGTTTTTTTTAATATCCTTGGGTTATGTATACCAGTTTACATTGACGGGAAATGCCATCAACAAATGTGTGGAAGAATCCTTTGGATTTTTCCAATAGGTTTTTCATAGAAGAAATGTTTTTCGTAAAATGTTATCCAACCAACAACTTTGTTAGCAATACTTTTGTTCCTTGTTCTGTAAGACATTTGTAGTACCTTAAAATATTTTCCTTATCTTTTGTGAGGCTGGATATTATTATATTTTTATCGTTCATTTTTCTATAAAAAAAAATTGTAATTTTAATGTATGATAATTTCTAAAGGCAAAAAAGCATTACCTTAACTACAAAATGATCCAGAACTTTGCTGCAGAAACAATTCCAAATGGTAATGAAGAATTTCTTGCACTTTCTTCCTCTGTTACGAAATTTTTGTGGGATTGTCTATCCCCTGTCGAGTTATTTTTCTTATGGTCATTTTGGAGAAAATTTTGTTCATGCTCTTGACTCAAAAAACCTACATATACATTAACCAACGGAAGGCAAATTTACTTTTTCGACCTCCTGTAAAAACTTGAACTTGTATTTGTAAGGCAAGGGAATAGCTACCAGCTAACAAGCTATCTTTATATTCCCACTAGCCAGACATATCTTGACTTTACACATCAACTTACAAATCTTCCTTGTATACGTCTTGAAAACACATGGTAAAGGAGAGTTCGAAGGTAGCCTACCTATAGTCGATTCCTTATCACCTCTATGAGACAATATTGCCTCATTTCCTTTTTAAACATAATTTTGGTTTTGTCCTCCATCTTCCTCCATCTTCATGAAATCTACAAATCACTATCCATCATCTACAAAGCTAAAGTCTCTCATAAATTTTAATAGTTGTTCTCTCTTTTTATGTGGTTCTCCACTTTAGGTTTTGAGAGCTATTGTCCTCCTTTAGCATGGAAACTTCCACAAGTCACTATTATTCTTTTTGATGCCATGGCTACCTTTATATGTTTCTTGCAGTGTTGAAAACTTGTTTTTTCTTGTCTCTGCTTCTGAGAAGCAATTCCTGCAATTTCTTCCTCTTTTAGGAAAACCTTTTAGGATTGTCTATCCCCTATGGAATACTTTTCCTTATGGTCATTTTGGAGGAAAATTTGATCATTATCTTGACTTAAAAACCCTACATATACATAATCAGTTTTACCACCAAAAATCAGCTTTTTCCCTTCAAATGCAATGGGCATCTCTTCTTCTACCTCTGGTTCTCTCAACAACCTTGATTCTTTATCACATTTATGAAACAATATTGCCTCATTTCCTTTTTAAACACATTCTTGGTTTTGTCCTCCATCTTCATGAAATCTACAAATGGCTATCCATCTTTATTCACTGGTTTGTCATTTAATTATTCTCTTGGCTTCTAGATGCTTTATTTGTCTGATTGATGCTTGTTGATGCTTCACCAGACATGCACTCTATTTGTCTTCTAATTTAACTTATAGTAAATGAGGCTTCATATGTGGTGTGAGGTTAGGTACTTTTACTGTTCACTATTTTATGGAAATTTCATATTAAAACAAGTGACTTATTCAATATTTCATTATTCACTCGTTTGTCATTTAATTAACAACTTAGTTGATGCTTTATAATTTAATTAAAAACACATTTGATCCTTGTTGATTTCGTTATTCACTCGTTTGTCATTTAATTATTCTCTTGGGAAGTTGATGTTTTATTTGGCTTGTTGATGCTTCACCACACATGCACTCTATTTGTCTTCTAAGTTAACTTGCAATAAGCGAGGTTTCATATGAGATGTGAGGCTAGGTATTTTTATTGTTCATTGTTTTATGGAGTTTTCGTATTAAAAGAAGTGACTTGTTCAAGATTTCATTATTCACTCGTTTTTCATTTAATTAACAATTTAGTTTATGCTTTATCATTTAATTCACAACAAAGTTGATGCCTGATGATTTCATTATTCATTCGTTTGTCATTTAATTATTCTCTTGGAAAGTTGATGTTTTATTTAGCTTGTTGATGCTTCATTGCACACGCACTTTGTTTGTCTTTTAAGTTAACTTATAGTAAATGAGGTTTCATATGAGATGTGAGCTTAGATACTTTTACTGTTTACTGTTTTATGGATTTTTCATATTAAAACAAGTGAATTGTTCAATATTTCATTATTCACTCATTTGTCATTTAATTAGAGACTTAGTTGATGCTTGTTGATGCTTTATCATTTAATTAAAAACACAGTGGATGCTTGTTGATTTCGTTATTCCCTCGTTTGCCATTTAATTATTCTCTTGGATTGTTGATGTTTTATTTGGCTTGTTGATGCTTCACCGCACATGCACTCTGTTTGCCTTCTATGTTAACTTGCAGTATATGAGGTGTGAGGTTAGGTACTTTTACTGTTCAATGTTTTATGGAGTTTTCCTATTAAAATAAGTGACTTGTTCAAGATTTCATTATTCACTCATTTGTCATAATATTTACAAATCAGTTATAAATGTGTTGTAAACCATTTGGTGTGTAGTGGCATAACAAAAAATCCCATTTGCATTCCTAGTTACGATTTATACATTATAATAGACTATAGATGTTCCTTCTAAAATGGATTTTGGTTACAATTCCGCAAACAATATGAAATAAGTCAACCTAGGTTTTAAGCCAAAACCTTTACGTGACAAGAAAAAGAGACAATCCCTCCAAAATCCACATCATAATGTGGTTACAATCAAAAACTTATGACACCCCTATTTTTTATGCCCTTGAGAATCTTCAGTGCCAAAACTCCCTGAGTTACCTGCTTGAGCCAAGTAGGCTAGCCTACCTAAAAAGGGTTGATTAGGAAATGGTTGATTGCTTCCATATGATTTAGTACAATTTTCACCTTCCAACCATGGAGGAATTGAGTACCCATACCTCCCATTTTCACTACTAACCCCTGCATTAAGTGGAGGTGTGTGATGATCATACATAAAATTGACACCTCCTTTGCTAGGAACAAAGAAAGTGGTTAAACCCCCATTTTGATAGAGAGGAACTTGAATGTTTGTGAGGTCTTGGAATAACGATGTATTATTTGCAATATTGTCCAATGTGTTTGAAATAATCTTGGTTTCATCAATTTTGCTTGCATCATTGGCAACCATATCGGTCATCCCTTGTTCCTTTTCAAGCATTTGTTTAGCCTTTCTTGATTCCTTTTCCTGTCTTACCATTTGTTTTTGTTGGTCCTTCTCTTGCCTTGATTTCTCTCTTTCATGCCTTTCATCTGCTCGACGTTGTGCTGCAATAATCCTTGTTGCCCTCTTCTCCTTGGCTAGATCTTTCTTTTTCTGTTTTAATTCCTGGATTTCAAATTTATTTTTTTTCAAACTCAACTAATAGGTTTATATAGTCTTTTGAGGTGAGTAAATGTGAACTTCGGCCCAAACAAAGACTACAGGGTGTTCCTTTTTTTTTTCATTGACACTCTCTCTACTGGTAGCTTTAGGAACTAACCAAGTAACCTCTCCATCCCTCCCACCTGCATATCATTTCTTGGTACTTCCCTTTCAGTATCCGAGACAATTGATTATCTTCATCTAATGCCTCATTATGTGCTTCATCTTCTTCCATTGATCTATTTTCCACAAAAAGATGAACAATTTCATTGTTCAATTCTATTGGTTGTGAAGGCATGTTCATGCTTTGTTCATTGGTTCTTGAGACCCTATGTTCGTTCAAATTAATCATGGATTTTTCCAACCCTAATGTTGGTGTTACTTATCTTGGCAATGTCAATTGGTCATTTCTGATTCCTAGTGCAATATCAGCAATGTCATTTTCAAATACATCTTCATTGTCAATTGCATGTTCAACAATGTCATTAACAATATCAACAATAGAAATTTCATGTGCTTGAGTTGGTAGAATGACCTCCATGTTCCTCTGAATTTGTTCATAATTATATTGTGTTTCACATACATGTTCATCATCATCACCATATAAATTTCCTTGAGAGATGGAAATCATATTACCAACTGCAACCACATCATCCTGTTCATCTACTTCTTCTTGCACTTCAACACCTATTTGGACATGCCCTTCTTCCTGAACATCCACTTGAAATGCCTGATTACAACCAGTATCATGCATAAGAGCATCATAATTTAGTGGTCATATTCATGTCCTCCTAAATCCAACCTTGATATTTGATGGTGTCAGAGCCCTTTTAAACGCTTTACTTGCAAGCTCTACTAGCTCGAACATTTTCACCTCAACCCCTGGATTTTTTTCCATCCATGAAGCACGCTCTGACCTAAAATATTTCTTGAAAGGGAAAAGAAACTAACCCCAAGGGGTTTCAATTTGTGAGTGGTATGAACGAGCAATTTTAACAGGTCAATGCCCAAATTGTTTTCTTCCTCAATTGTTTGTACAACAATGTGGCTTCCATGGCCATCTAATATCAATAGGTTTCTATTAGGTGAGGCACCACTTGGTACAGATGCAGCAAAGTGACAAAGAAAATTAAAAAAAAATTATTTAGTCATCCATGCATGCACTTGGTTCACAGTTTTGTATATAGTTTTTCAGTTGATTTTTACCTTTGAATAGATAAAATCATGGGATTGAAGTACTAATTGCATTGACACAACATAGAATAGTTATCCACACCCTGCTCTTAGGAAAAATATTTGGCATGTTTCAGCTCCCTCTCTTGGCAATTACCCGCATGCCACAACTCCTTCCTGCATCTAAACCTGTTTCATCACAGTTCCATATATGGTCTGCACCATAAGAATGTTTATCTTAAGCACTATAAAGAGTGTCATAGAACTTACATACAACTACAGGGCACAAATTTAATGCTCTGTCTCTGTCAAGGCCCTCATATTTATGCAATACAAGGTCTGGATGACTTTTTTAAACCTAGACCACCATGATTTACCAGGAAACCCATATTTGAAAGGGTTTCACATCCCTTGAGAGATTTGAGCAACTGTGGATTTGAGTTGTATCAAATCTAGCTCATGTACCAATTGGGCCATCTCCTTATACCACTCAACCACCTCGGCTTCCTCCTCTTCAGTTATAACTGTAAGAAGCACTCTACATTTTTTATGAGTGAGCCCATTTATCAAATGATGTATTAATGAGGGAGAGATGCCATGTTCTTTTGCAGATTCCCGAACCGAATAACCATTAAACCCTATGTCATCAATTGCAACTAATTTTTTTTTCCCAACCTCTTATAGCACTGATATTTTTAGTTGAACTTGCCCCTTGGACTATGGTTGATGGTGGCTCTATGGGTGATGGTGTGACAACATCAACATTAGTTGCATGGTCATCTGCAACAACATTTCTTCGAGCATTCTTGACATTCACATCACTTGTCGTGTCCTCATATGATGAAGGGCATCATAGCTGGGCACCCCTTGTCACTCTCCTATCACTTCTCCTTGTACGAGCAACATAACTAACTCTTTCCATAGATGCCACTACTTGAAGAATTATTGCATGCATTTGGTTAAGAATAATTGAAAATTATGCTTTCATACAAGCCAAAAGTGTTTCTTCTTTATTACAGGAAATTATCAACATGTATGTTAGTAGAAGCTTAATAAATTTTCATACATATGCCTTTTTTACAGTATCATTGAAAAATCAAATCTACAAAATGAATTTGTTGTATGTCTTCAAAATTATCAATGATTGTTGTTTTGATAACTTTTTTTACACTTAAAATGCCATGATTGTATTTGTACTTGGCAAAATATTGCCAGTGTGTTGAAATTGACCTAGAATTGGTTGTCTGTCTTCAATTATGTTAATATATGTTTTGGATAAAATGTTTTATGCATTATAGAAGGAATTTCAACTGAACGAAGTGATCTTTCTGGTTAAGATGTTGATCTAGTTTAGTTATTTTTTATTAATTGTTATTTGACTTAAACTTTTTAGCCTCATGTTTGTCAATATTGTTTAGTTTCATGACAATCATTAGAAGCTCAATAGAAGATCTATAGGGAATGGTTCTGAGTTTGTAAATACTATTGTTTTTCCTATAGATAACACTCTTCGGACATGAAGGAAGCTCTAGGAAGAATTTCAACTATAAAAAGTGACACCTGGTTCCTTTTCTGGTTAAGATGTTGATCTGGTAGTTATTGTTGTTTGAACTAATATTTTTAGCCTCATGTTTGTCATTTTTGTTATTCATAGTCACCATAAACATCCTAGGTTTGGATTGGGAATACATGGAAATTTTGCAAGTTGTTTGGCTACTGAGGGTAGCCTTAGGTGTGTTCTTGGACCTAGTTATAAAGTGAATTGCCTTACTGTTGTTTCAATTAAATTTAATCCTTAAATCTTGAAAATTGTAAAGCCTCCATTTAAATTCTGACAAGGTTGGAGACACTCACGGACATCCTAGGTTTGGATTGGGAAAGCATGGTATTTTTGCAAGTTGTTTGGCTGCTGATAGTAACATTAGTTTTGTTCTTGGACCTGGTTATAAAGTGTTGGCTATTTGGCGAATGAGGGTAGCCTTAGCGATGTTCTTGGACCTAGTTATAAATTGAAATTCCTTACTATTGTTTGCATTAAATTAAATCCTTAAATCTTGAAGACTGTAAAGTCTCGATTTAAAGTCTAACAAGGTTGGAGACACTAAAAAACACACTAGGTTTGGATTGGGAAGACATGGTAATTTTTCAAGTTGTTTGGTTGCTGAGGGTAGCCTTAGCTATGTTCTTGGACCTAGTTATAAAGTGCAAGTTGTTTGACTGTTGAGGGTAGCCTTTTCTGTGTTCTTGGACCTAGTTATAAAGTACATTGCCTTACTAATGTTTGAACTAATTAAATTCTTAAATCTTGAAAAATGTAAAGTCTCCATTCAAAGTCTAACAAGGTTGAAGACACTCACAGACATACTAGATTTGGATTGGGAAGACATGGTAATTTTGCAAGTTGTTTGGTTGCTCAGGGTAGACTTAGTTGTGTTCTTGGACCTAGTTATAAGGTGCAAGTTGTTTGACTGCTGAGGGTAGCCTTAGATGTGTTCTTGGACCTAGTTATAAAGTGCACTTCCTTATTGTTGTTTGAATTAAATTTAATCCTTAAATCTTGAAAAGTTTAAAGTCCCCATTTAAAGTTATACAAGGTTGGAGATAGTCACAGACATACCAGGTTTGGATTGGGAAGACATGGTAATTTTTCAAGTTTTTGGCTATTGAGGGTAGCCTTAGTTGTGCTCTTGGACATAGTTATAAAGTGCAAATTGTTTGACTGTTGAGGATAGCCTTAGTTGTGTTCTTGGACCTAGTTATAAAGTGCATTACCTTATTGTTGTTTGAATTAAATTAAATCCATAAATCTTGAAAACTATAAAGTCTCCATTTAAAGTCTGACAAGGTTGGAGACACTCACAGACATACCAAGTTTGGAATGGGAAGACATGGTAATTTCGCAAGTTGTTTGGCTGCTAAGGGTAGCCTTAGCTGTGTCCTTGGACCTATTTATAAAGTGAATGTTGTTTGGCTGCTAAGGGTAGCCTTAACTGTGTTCTTGGACCTAGTTATAAAGTGCAGGTTGTTTGGTTGCTAAGGGTAGCCTAAGTTGTGCTCCAAGACCTAGTTATAAAGTGCACTACCTTAATATTGTTCGAATTAAATTTAATCCTTAAATCTTGAAAAATGTAAATTCTCCATTTAAAGTCTAACAAGGTTGGAGACACTCATAGACATACCAAGTTTGGATTGGGAAGTCATGGTAATTTTGCAAGTTGTTTGGTTGTTGAGGGTAGCCTTATCTATGTTCTTGGACCTAGTTATAAAGTGCAAGTTGTTTGACTATTGAGGGTGGCCTTCGCTGTGTTCTTGGACCTAGCTATAAAGTGCACTGCCCTACTATTGTTTGAATTAAATCAAATCCTTAAATCTTGAAAAGTTTTAAGTCTCCATTTAAAGTCTAACAAGGTTGGAGACACTCAAAGGCATCCTAGGTTTGGATTAGGAAAAAATGTATTTTTGCAAGTTGTTTGGTTGTTGAGGGTAGCTTTAGCTGTGTTCTTGGACCTATTTATAAAGTGCACTACATTATTTTTGTTTGAATTAAATTTAATCCTTAAATATTGAAATCTGTAAAGTCTTCATTTAAATTCTGACAAAGTTGGAGACACTCACAGACATCCTAGGTTTGGATTGGGAAGACATGGTAATTTTGCAAGTTGTTTGGCTGTTGAGCGTAGCCCTAGCTGTGTTCTTGGACCTAGTTATAAAGTGCACTATGAATAGATGGTAGCCAAAAAGAATTAGTAAGAAAATTTGCCAAAAATTTTCACTCCCGTTAGACTTGATCTCCCATCAATGGGTTGTAAAAAAGGTCATAATAGTCAGTTTAATATTTTGATGTTAATTTGATTGCTGATGTTTCTGAAAAGCATCACAATGAAAAACTTATTTTACATTATTTCCATTTGAAGATGTCACAGTTGATGAAGGGAATGATAATGTGGGTTTAAGCTAATCTGAAAGACAGATGAAGTATCTTAAGCATTTGAATGCTAAGTATAAAGGAGTACTTGAAGAAAGGGAAGCATAAAGGAGTTTCTATGTCTATTTTTGTCATTCCAATTTTTTCACTGATATTTTTGTCATTTCAAGTTTGTCATTGATAGCCAGTTGACCATATTAGAGAGGTTGGCAAGGTCCGCTTTCCATAACAATGGATCTTGATTTACTATTTGATCTTCTATATCACATCCTTTTGATGCTCCTTGTTGCTATGGAAATATTTCTCTGGTTTGCTATTTTTTGCATTTTTGAACATACGTATTTGATTTGGTATATGGGATTGTCTATCACACGTTGATTTTTAGATGCCATGACACATATTTTATCCTTGAAAATTGTGACATGTGGAAGTCTAGTCTCCATAAATTCTGTGACTTATTTTTTCTCAAGAAAAAAGTTTAATGAAATATTTATTTTCAATAAAAGAAGAAATGAATGCCCTTGGTTTGAGAATTAGAATATGTAGTTGTTTGTTCAATTTAAAGTTTATCTGGAATGAATATATTTTGAATTTGATTAAAGTTTATCTTGCATGAATATATTTTGAAGTCAATTTAAGATTCACTTTGATAGATATATTATAGGCTCGGATAAGTGTTTAATCCCTAAACAACCACTATATATATCAATAGATCATAAAACAAATTAACACAATTCCATGGGCAGGGCAAGGCCTAGGTAAGTGGAAAACTATAGAGAGAGAAAGAGAGATTAGCTAACGTCCTCTATCTAACCATGGGATAACATTCATTAAAGGAAAGTGAGCTCTATAACAAATTGCTGGCCAAAATGGTTTGTGAGTCGGACAAGGCCAAGCTTTGTTGGATCTGCGATGTGAAGGTCATCTAGTTGTTCTTAAATTGTAGCTAGGAGCCTCATTTTCCAATTAATTATGATTGAGGAACTAGTTTTGATGACATTGTTTTGGCTTTGGGATGAATGTGTAGAACTTTAGATGAAGTCCTTCCTGCCTGGAATTTGTACTGTAGAAAAGGATTGATGTTCAACTATAAACATGTTCTGTTCTTTTTCATCTGTAGCTAGCCATACTAGCCAATACTCTGGATTATGGTCGTGTCATATTTTCCAATCAACTTGAAAATGATTTAGAATATAGAAAAATAGAAAAAAATATATATTTTCATGAAAATAAAATTATAAGAAAACTGAAATAAAAAGTGTGAGAAATGAAAATAAAATTGTAAGAAAACTATGTTGTAATTGAAATAACTAACCTGAATATATTTTCAAATGTTTTGTGATGGTTTGTCTCGAGAGCTAGTGAATAGTTTGAATGTTAAACATGCAACTTTAGCAATGGTTGAACTTCTTTTATAGTTTTTTGCACTTGAATTTAGTTCGTGGCAAGGATAGACATGGATTGCAATGACTTCATCTTGAATGTGTGATCTGGATTGATTTGGATGTGATGCAATGATTGAAAGTTTGTTTTTTGTTGATCCATGTGTTTTGATCTGTTTTAATGGGAAATAGAATGAGTTGGGTGTTATATATTGAATACAGTGGGTTTAAATGTTGAATAACACAATAGTTATGGCTGACATACATTCACTTTTATTATGTGTAGGTATGGATATGCATTTGGGATACATAACTTCAGTTCTGATTAGTGGGGGTTGAAGTGACTGCTACTTTGTACTTCTGGAATAGACCATTTTGGAAGGATTTATGGTTTTACCTGTTTTCTAGTTGGGTCAATATGATTTGTACTACTAGTCAATGTTTTGGGAAATTTTGGACATAAATTAAAAGATATTTGCACTTAATGTTATTTGTTTTTGTTTAAATATTGGTTGCACATCTCTCAATTTTTGGTGGCTTGGTAGGACCAGTTCTATAACAATCATTTGTCCTTGCACAATATTAGACATCTCTCCCCTAGCTATCTTTGCCTCTATATCCACCTAATCCCTTCCAACTCCCCTATCCCGAACTTGGTGAGCAATCTAATTATTATTAAGTTATTATAGATGATATGCCTTGAGGAATGGGCTCCTCTTACATTAGAGGCTTGAAATGTCTTGTATACCCTGTTTACCAAACAAGAGAACAACACAAGTGAGAAGCCATTTTTCATAGGAATGAAGAATCTTACAACACGTGCTTACTAATGCAAAGTGAGTAGTGTGGGCTACAAATTGGGAATCCATCCATTTTACTTTGAAAGCTTCGAATAAGATTTTACTTTCTTGAGGATTACACTTCACTTTAAAAAAAAATAATAGCCAAATTATCTTTCTCTTTTGATAAAATATAATAGTATAATTAATTCATTTATTTTTAAATTATATTAATAAATAAATTATTTCTTTAACTTTTGGTTTAGAAATATATTTTAGATATATTTATGAATAGTAAGTTATATATAATTAATTTTCTCTTTCAACTTAAAATTTTATATATATATATTATTTAATATATTTTATTTAAATAAAATAAATTATTTTAAATATTTTATTATAAAACATCAATTATATTATTGGCTTGGTTTGGTCACTTCAATTATTATTGATATTATAATTCACTATAAAAGATACTTAGAATTTTTTATACATTTAACATAGTATACCTATAACTTTAGCTTTACTTATTGCAGTGTCTTATCTCAACCATTCATTAGTGAGTTAGTTGTTTAAAATAAAGAAAACGCTTAATTCCTTCCATGATGTGATATTAAAGACCAGAACATATATATATATATCTTCAAATGAATCAAATTTTTTGAATGGCCAGCGTTTCGCTGTAAAAAAATAAAAACTAAGCATCAAAATATTTTATCCCTTTCCCATTAAAATAAATCTACGCTAATCAATTTATCTGAATTACAATCCCAAGAATTCCCCAGAATTTAAGCTAATTTGGAGCATATTAAAATATTTATATCATAATTTTAAAAGCGATTCCAGTGTCACGATTTCAACTATTTTCGACCAAAATCACACTTCAAAATAAGGGAGTAATTTATGGAGGTGGAGAAATTGCTTAGTTAAAAGTGGCTGGAATCTTGGTAAAATGATTTCAAAAAATCTTGTAAAGACAGTGTTTGAATCGTGTTTTTGATAGTAGAAA
>APFE030034005.1:10650-47607 GCA_000404065.3 Pinus taeda
AATAATAAAAATTAATAACTAAAATAGAAATACAGAATCATAATATTAATGAATATGAAATGTTGCTAATCAAAGAGATTTAGAATAGTCAGTGAAGGAGCGCGCTGTTAAGTCGCTCTGTAAGTAAAGGTCACCGGTTCTAGTCTCGCCGATACCAAAAATCCAGCATGGTTTTCGCTGGTACGGTTCAGGTTGGGTGCAATCCACGGGTGACTTTGACGGCTTAGATGCCTCTAAGTTGTGGCCTCTTAGCCACAGGGTAAGCATGATTTTCAGGATTCACCCACTTATCAATAAAAAAAAAAAATGTGAAATGTTGCTAATTAAGGAATAAATCCTAAATTTACAAAAAGGACGAGCGGCGGCTTTGGTTCTAGGGTTCAACTAAGCAAGTGACAAAGGGCAACAAGCATCCATGGAGACACAGGCGGGAGGGAGCTCCACTCCCTCCTACAGTAATATAGTAGCAAATAGAGGAAGAGGAGGGAAAAAGAACAAACCTCCACAGCCCTTGAAGGTCAAGGTAAAAAACACAAAAACATAGAAGGAATAAGGCAGCAAAACCAATGCAGATCAAGGGGCCCATGAAGAAGACTGACAGGAGGAGAAAGGGGAAGACAGAGGTCAAGGATCAAAGAATAGAGCTAAGATGGAGCCCTGTAAACCCAAGACCATAACTAAACCTCGGGTTATTCTGAATGATCCAGCTCTGCAAGCGCACTGGGATCTCATGGCTAACTATGCCATCATATGCAAACTTATGGGAATCTGACCATCAAAGAAAGCGTTGTACACCTAGATAAAATACAACTGGAAACCAAAGGGGGAGTTAAATATACATCTTGGATCCAAAGGTTTTTTCATTGTGGAGTTTACGAACATTGAAGACAGAGACATAATTTTTGAAGGAGGGCCATACTTCTTTGTAGCTGCTGGTCTCTATATGCGGCCATGGATGATGAACTTTGTGCCAGAATTAGAAACCTTCACTTCGTTACTGGTATGGATTTGACTATACTCCTTACCTTTAGATTACTGGATGCTAGAGTCTTTAAAAGCTGTAGGCAATAAATTAGGTCATTTCTTAAAAATTTCAGAGGCAACTCTAAGGGGAAAATATACATCCTGTGCCTGTATATATGTGGAGATGGACCTATCAGGAGCCCTTCCAGATGAGGTCATTCTAGAAGTCTATGACGAGGAATGGGTTCAAGCAGTTGACTATAAACATATCCCGTTTAGATGTCACAAATGTCATGAGCATGGGCATTTATCTAGAGATTGTCCTCTCAATAGAAGGGAGGAAAACCTAAATACCAATAAAGGAAAAGACCAGACAGGTTTCACCAAAGCAGGAGGAAAAGGAAAAGGAGGAGGTAGGAAGACACAAAAGAACCCTAGTGTGAATGATAAAATAAAAAGTTACAACAGTTTTGAGATCTTAGGAGAAAAATAAGTTGATGGAGGGGATAAAGAGAGTACAGAGAATTAGACAGCAAGGGGGAAAGAAAAAGAGACCAACATGGAGTGCACTCAAGAGCAGAATGAACACACAACGGAAATGACTCAAAGTGAAAGTGGTACAGAGGATCAAGATTTACAGGAGATCCTGGAAAGGGATAACCAAGAGCTAGAAAAGTTTCTAGAACAGGGAGGTAACCTAGGAATAAACTCCATCCCTCAGGAGGACGTGGACAAGGTCCAACAAATATTCCTTAGCAAGGCACATCAAATAGCTGCAGGAGTCAAAAGAGGACATGACAACCAGGAAAACAAAGGGACTTCCTCAATAGGATTAATAATAGGAAAACTAACAAAGAATCCAGGCAAGAGGAGGGGAAGAAAAAGACAGAAAGAACTACTACTGGAGTGTGGAAAACTCATGATTGATTCAGGAAGGATGAAAGACCTTTCTAGTTACTCCTTTAAAACCCCACCTCAATGAAAATCACAACCTGGAACATTAGAGGACCAAGGAGCAGAAGAAAATAGAGGATTCTAGGTAAAAGAATCAGAGAGGAAAAACCTGACATAGTATTCATACAGGAAACAAAATGCTCAGTGGAGAGGATTCACGAAAAACATAGCAAATGGGTAAATAGATATGAATACCTTAAAGTTAAGGCAAATAAATCTGCCGGTGGTATTCTCACTCTATGGGATCCACAAAAATTTGGTGTGAATGATGCGGAGGCATCCAGACATCACCTTTCTCTGATTTTCCAACCCGTGGGTGACAGACAATGTTACATGATCACCAATGTCTATGGTCTGCAACCAATGGAGGACAAACTTCGACTCCTCACAACACTGGAGGAAATGAAGAAGAGATACCCAGCTCTACCCTGGATTCTTGGAGGTGATTTTAACATAACAAAATCATTCATGGAGAAGAAAGGAGGAACTAGAACACTTGGTAGACACTCAATTGCCTTCCAGAACTTCATCACCAATATGAAATTGGTTGATATGGAAATAAGCAATGGAATCTTCACTTGGAATAACAAAAGAGGGGGCCCTACCCAAGTGGCCTCGAAATTGGATAGATTTATGGTTTCAGAGGAACTTCTTCTCAGGGGAAGCAACATTACTGCACTCATACTACGTTTTGGAGGTTCAAATCACTGGCCTATCCAATTGGAAGCCTCCCTTTTTGGCAAACCAAGGAACATCCCCTTCAGGTTTGAGAACGCTTGGCTCACGCATTCAGATTTCCTCACAAACATTGAAAAATGGTGGAACGAAGAGCTTCACCTTCAAGGTACAAAGATGTTCCTTCTTCACTACAGGCTCAAACACATTAAAGGCGGACTCAAAGAGTGGAATAAAAAGGAATTTGGTAGCATCTTCAAAGCTAAAGGATAGGTGGGAAAGAAACTAAAGGAAATAAAGCATATTCTTATCACAGAAGGCTATACAGATGAAAGGAAAGAGATGGTGGAGACACTCCAACAGGAGTGGGACAACAAATGCCTTCAAGAGGAAATACTCTGGAGATAGAAATCTAGAGTACAATGGATTAAAGAAGGGGAAAGAAACACCAAATTCTTTCACAGATCCACCATAGCTCACTGAAACAACAATAGAATTGTAAAACTTATAGATCAACATGGAATAGAGAGAAACACTCATGAAGAGATGGAGAAGGTTCTACTCCAGCAATTTTAGAAGACTGCTGAGGAAACCTCGGAAGATAGATACCAGTTTACGGAAAAATTCACTCAGTACATCCCTAAATTGGTTACCAGAGAAGATAATTTCAATCTCAATAGACTAGTAACAGAGGAAGAAATTGAGGAAGCTATGAAAGAGATGCAAAATGGGAAAGCACCTGGCCCAGATGGCTTTAATGTGGACTTTTTCAAATCTTGTTGGAGGATAGTGAAACAGGACATCTTGGAGGTAGTGGAAGACTCACAAAGATTTAAGAAAGTCTTAAAGGCACTCAATGAATCTTTCATAGTCTTAATCCCCAAACAGGAGAAGGCCACCTCTCGAGACAAATTTCGGCCTATAACATTATGCAATGTGATATACAAAATTATATCCAAAGTCATTGCCAACCATCTCAAACCCCTCCTCCCAACCCTAATGTCAGAGGAACAAACGGGCTATGTGGAAGGAAGACAAATTCTAGATAATATAATTCAAGCACATGAATTGGTTCATTCACTCATTACCAACAAATAGGCAGGAATGATAATGCAGCTAGACATAGCAAAGGCATATGAAAAACTTAGCTGGTCATACATAAGAGAAATTTTAAAAGCCTATGGCTTTTATTACAATTGGATTAAATGGTTTATGGCACTAGTTACCACAGTTAGCTGTTCAATTCTTCTCAATGGCTCTCCTTCCAAAACCTTCATGCATTCTAGAGGTCTCAAGCAAGGAGATCCTCTTTCTCATTTCCTTTTCGTTCTAATGATAGAAGGGTTAGGAAGAGCTATCAGAGCTACTAATGAAGAAGGGAGAATTCAAGGTCTAAGACTCACTCAAGGGGGGAACACAGTGTCGGCAATTTGTGGATGACACTATGCTTCAAGGCACACCCACTGTCAAGGGAGCCAAAGCATTCAAACAGATTCTGAGTGAGTTTGCTAGGGCAGCAGGCATAGAGGTAAGTCTCACTAAATCAAAGATTTTCTTTTTCAATACAAATACTTCAATTGAAAGAAATATTTCCAAAATTTTGGGCTTTCAAAGGGAATCACTTCTTATGAAGTACTTGGGAGTTGCTCTCACTGCCAAACCGCTTAACAAGGATATCTGGGAGCTTGTTCTTAATAAGCTAAAATATAAGATCAGTAAATGGACAAACAAAGCACTAAATCTAGCAGGGAGATTGATTCTCACTAAGGCTGTCCTCCAAAGTATCCCTATCTATATGATATATGCCATTCCAGCACCAGTCAGTGTAATTACCAATATAAGAAACATTCAGAGAGACTTTCTTTGGGGGAAAGGTGAAGAAAAGAAGAAATGGGCCCTTGTGGCATGGGACAAAGTATGAAAATCTAAGTCCCATGGTGGCTTGGGTCTTCATGACCCAGGAATTCTGAATAGAGTTCTTGGTGCCAAAATCTAGTGGAGATGGCTAAAAGAAATACAAGCCCCCTGGGCAAAACTCTAGAAGCAGAAATATGCTAGCAAATGGAAGGAGAACAATCTAATCAGAATGAAAGGACAAGTTAAAGGTTCTGCAATTTGGAATAGGGCATGGGAGAATAGGGCCTTAGTCCAAAACCATAGTTTCTGGGAGATCAGTAATGGGAACCTGACTTGGTTCTGGGAGGACAATTGGCAGCAGGAGGACAATCTCTGAAGTGAAGAATTAGTAGACATTCACACCGATACCATCAACAAAGGACTAAGGTGGGTAAGTGACTATTGGGACAAATCAAGGAATAATGGGAAATGGAGAACTTGGAAACTTCCAGATTACAATGGAATGGGCATGTTGCATACTCAAGCTATAGCCCTTCAAGGTCTTTTAAACAAGAGACAAATCTTGAACTCAAAATTGAACAATCAATTAAGGGGGGAAAGAACAAGACAGGTCTCTTCAACCTTAAGGAAGCCAAAAGAATAGATGCAAGGCTTAACCTTCTAAACACTGATAAGACGTGGAAAGAAATCTGGGATAATTCTCATTGGATGAAAGTAAAATTGTTCAAGTGGCTGGTTCAACAGGGCAAGATTTTGACATGGGATAACCTAAGAAAAAGAGGCTTTGTTGGCCCCTCAAGATGTCACTTATGTAGACAACAAGAAGAAACTACAAATCATCTACTGAATAGATGCACTTTCACTACAATACTTTGGAATTGGGTTGGAGCAGTCTTTGAGCATATAGACATAAATGTCAATGACATCACTACTACAATGAAGAATTGGCAGAAAAAAATTTCGGAGAATGAAATCATTAACTCCGCCTGGATGCTGACCCTAGGATTCATAATTTGAATGTCTGGAAGGAGCGAAATAATAGGATTTTCAAGGAGAAAGTGAGTCCAGTGAGTAACATCCTTAAGCTAATCCTTAAACAACTCAAAGAGATTGTTCATATCCTGGGAGGTGCAGCTACTGGCAAACCCATCGGATAAAGAGAGGCCAGAATTTTGGAGAATTTAGAGCTCAAGGTTCATCCCCCTCAGGGTTCTATGCATATTAACAAGAAGACCTTAGTAGATAAGTCTTCTTGGCAACCCCCTTCTCATGGCTTTTTAAAATTCAACATAGATGGGGCTTCAAAAGGGAATCCAGGAGAAGCTAGTTATGGAGGGGTCTTGAGGGATGAGGAAGGAAACATACAAGTCATCTTCCACAGTTATCTAGGAAAAGTAGCCAACAATATGTTTGAGCTCATGGTGATGGAATTTTTCCTGGAATCACTGATCAAGCACAACATTCACAATGTCATCATTGAGGCTGACTTGGAATTAGTCATTAACTCAGTGAAGAGGATAAATGTTGGCGCTACTCTTGAGAAAATCTCATAACATTGGAGGCTTATGCAAGTCTACCAAAGAATCCAAGTGCACCTAAGAAGGCTGAGAACTCTTAGGTTGGTGCATGTTCGCAGGGAAGCCAACAAAGTTGCGGATTGGCTTGCAAATGAGGGGGTACAAAACAAGCATATCGACTTGTGCTACTGGTGGGAGGAGATAACAAATGACAAGTTTAAGGAAGGATGCTCATCCAGGGCCATTAGCGACTAACAGCAGCATCAGGAAAAATCAAGGGACAAAATTTCCGAAACAGAGCCACATAGATGAGGTCTCGTTGATCTAGATTCATTATGAAATGTTATGACATATGTGAGGTACCTTTTAGTATGCAGGTCTATGTTGACCTCCTTAACCGAAGTAACATCAAACCAAAAGTCTGAAAGGGACGAATGGAAGGAGGGATCTTCATCTTCCTTTGGCCCTTGCACTGGAATCTAGTTTTTCTCAGTAGGCGCAAAACCCCTGCTTGTATTCTTGTGATCGCTTTGCTGCCTTGGGGTGGTTTCTGATTCATCGCATGCTATTTAGGCTAGAAGTGGTTTTGCAAAATCGGGAGCGATTCCACTCACCACGCAACACCTGTCCAAGGGTGGGGAGGAATTACCGCCCTCATCGCGCGCTAACTATCAGTGCTATTAGTCTATGCGATATGATCCCTAACCGTTGGATCAAGCAAGGACAATCCATGGCCATGATTGAGCATGCTTGTTGGTGGGTCCGATACAACGGTTATGTTTCGAGCTGTTTACATGAATCGCATGCAAATGGTGGATTTTGGGTGGTAAAAGTGATCGTTGGTTATGCCAAAAATGGACCTGATATGGTTATAAATTATGGTTTATAGGATTCATCGGGTCCGATATGTTTGTTAAAAGATGAGCTTGTTGGCCACCCGATATGTTTTTCATCCGCTAGATCTTTAGGCTAGGATCCACGGTCAGTTTTGGATTGCTGGTTTCTGTTGGTGGGCTGTGTACCTGGGTTCACTTTGTCATCTTACGACCATTGATTGGGGTGGGCCTGTCATATTGGTGGGCCCCACCGTCGAGGTCATCGTTTGTACACTATTTCTCCTTTTTAATTGAATAGGACGATCTGCTCTTGCCTTAGAAAAAAAAAGAAATGTTGCTATTTAAAAATATAAAATAATGTCACTACTTAAAAATTTAAAATAATGTTTGTAATAAAGTATTGAAAATGAAAAATGTTATTATTCATAATACTATTAATATAATAGAAGATAAAACAATATAAATAAAATTAATATAATAAAAGATAAAACATTGTAAATTAAAGAAATTAAAGTTTAATATAATTACACAAAAATAATCTTAGAAATTTTAAAAAAGGAAATATAAATAGAATTATTGAAGAGTAAGTATAAGCACAGGAAAAACTAAACACGTTGAAGAGAACATAAATTTCGACATCAACAACAATTGTTGTCAATCACTAACAAGCATTGACGATAGTTCAGAACGGATGATTATGACAATCTCGGTCACAATGTGACAAGGAAATGAGATGAAATTTTAAACATTATAGGACCAATGAAAACAATGCAAAGTTTACTACCATTGAAAGAAATAATAATAACAATAACAACACATTTGACAACAAAATTCAACTCTCAACACTCGACCACAACATAATTATTTGATAGCAGACTCTTCCAAAACACACCCAGAGCGGTGGCAAAAGCAACACCAATTCAAATCAACATGATAATGAACACGATACTTCAAGCTTTCAAGTCAGTCCCTTCTTGTCTTCCTCCCTGATTTTGTTTGGTGCAAATGATATAAAGTTTGAACTTCTGATTTCATTCCACTCAAAACACGGATATGCTCATCGACAAAATCAGGATGGAATCCATGTCTTCTATCAAACCTTACGCGAATAAAGGTAAAAAAACTAATGGTTTTCGTAATACAATTAATCACTCTTAGCATCATTTTCTCCATATTTGCGAATCATTGACAAAAACATATAATTAAAATCAGTACATTGAAAGAAAACAAATTAACAGAAACAAAACTATTAATTTATGATTTTGGTTATTTCATATTCAAACATAAATATAAAAGGATTCAAAATAACGAGAGAGAAAAATGCAAACAAATAAATTTCAATAAATCAAACAACAATTGTTCTGAAATAGTCAATTTACTTAAAAAATAATTCATGGGCAGTAAATTGTATTGAAGATAAATACCCCAAAAATGATATAGACTTTAATCGCTCCTCCTCTTTCTTTCTAAGTGTAACATATGAACTATATTTCATTTTTGCATAATATTTAAAATAAAAAGGTGGTGAAATCCACAAACCTTCTATTGATTTCACTCTCGATATAATTGTAAATGCCAGACCCTATCTTTCTCTATCTTCAATATCTACAATGGCTCATTGCAAAGTCATCCCCTGCGATTTGTGTATCATCAATGACCATGCCATTTTCAAAGGAATTTGCTTCATTACCCTTAAGAACACGCATAATGGGTACAAGAATTGGAAAATCCTTATCAAATGGAACGCCAAAATAATTTTCAAACATAACTGTACCAAATTATGGAAGTTGTGGTGGATTTGAGCCAGGCACAAAGAAAATATTTTCAATATATCCAATTGCACCATTAATGAGACCAACTTCAAGCCACAAATTTCATGTTAACATCATGCGCTCTCCATGACATAACAGTACTTCACGCTCCAATATATCATCATCACTATCACTTATTTTTGTTCTTATTCTACTTTCTGCAACACATCTCGCAATAGGAAAATTTAACGCTTTAAGAACTTTTTGATTGTGAAAATTGAAAATATTATTCATTGCGAATAAGTGAATAGAAGAATCAAATAAAATAATTTGTTGTTGATCCAAGCAACTATCAACACGGGTCATAAGAAAATCCCAATCAGCAAGAGAAGGCTCTGCATTTCTAATATTGGTTAAAAGATTGTGAAAAGATGCTTGTCTCAGATCATCTCCTTGTTGCATATAATTTTTTTATAGAACCACTACAATGTTGAAGCTTTCCCAAAAAACTTTCCCAGTTGTTATACCTACATACAAGGGTTTATCCTTAACAAGAGGCAGTTGGGCAAGGTCACCCACAAGAATGATGGACCTACCACCAAGATGACAATCTTTCTTTTTAGGAAAGGCTTCTCGCAAACGAAAATCTATTTGTATGAATGGACTTGGGCCTATAAAGATCACCTCATCAATCAATATATTTCGAACGTGCCTCATTTCCTCTTGGAACACTGCCAAAGCCTACCCACACAATGGCTTCATATGTTTTATAGGATTTTTTAAAGGAGAATGTATTGTTTTACCACGTACATTAAAAGCAGCAATACTAGTTGGAGCAAGCAATAACAATGGAATTTTTCCATTCGTTGTTAAACTAGAAAGAGCATGAGAAATACACTTAATGAGAGAAGACTTCCCTGTTCTAACAGTACCTTGAATAATCATTTTCAAATCACAATCATTTTCACCATTAACAAAGTGTCAAAAAATGTCCACATGGGGTAGCTCAAGTGGCAATGGCCGTGGAAATGAAGTCTCACCGAACCGGAAGTCTTGGATTCAAATCTTGGGCTACCCTTCCCCCGTTGAGGGGTACTTAATGGACATGTAAATCAGAGAGTCCCGCCCCATCCTACAAAAAAAAAAACAAAGTGTCAAAAAATAATTTCAAGAGAAGCTAGTTGTTTTTCTGATAGAGAAGAAGGCGACAAATATGTGTCCCTAACAAACCCATAATTCAAAACACCTGCAGACTGCACATCTTTTACAAAATTGACCCCTTCTTCTAAAACATCATTTGACACCATCATTTCCTACCAATTATAATCAACATCAAAGTCCATTCTACTAAGAATATGAAGGTCTGAAATGTTTACACAACTTGGAGGAAATAACTGCAAAAAAACCTACCACTCTTCAAAATATCGATCAACGTTTTCTTTATGTATAAGTAGCTCCACATCCTCTTTATCACCTTCATTTAGCAAAGGTTCTCAATCAACATGCCATGCACGATATCTCCAATTTCTCCAACTCTCAACAATATTTTTAGTAGACAACCCAATATTTGAACCAACATCATGAAATGGCTTGTATAATAGCAACTCACTCCAATAAAACATATCAAACTATTCTGACCCCTCATCAGGAACAACATAAAACCATGGTCAAACACAAATGATAACCTTCTTATCAAGTGGCCTGCATTTGTCCTACCTATGCTTCACCTCAAAACTCCATGATCTTGTTGTTTCTATTAAGCAAAAATGTTCCAAAAAAACAAGTCAGCTTTGATAAACTTGAATGAAATTGCTTCCGTACAAAATTTCATCAAAATACAGCAAAACCCTTTGGTACACTTTCTTGCCAACGTTCAAGAAGAATAATTTCTGACTACACATAACAAGAGGAAACTTTAGCAACAAATGGCGCATCCCTTGAACTCCAATGTCATGCTCAACAAGCATCTTAGCAAACAACCTTCTATACCCAGATAATACATGAGCCTCAGACCCACTCCCACCAGCAAATTTGGTCAACATTTTGTGATAATTTTAAGATATTCTCTCTTCCTTTGAAGAATATTTTGCAATATAATTTAAAACATGATGTCAAGAAAGAACTGGTTGACAATCAACATTTTCTCACCACATTGTTAAAACATCAACATTGTGAACATTTAAACAGTCATCATTTTGTGTTGGTTCATACATTTTTCTCCCTTTTTCATCTATTGACAATGTTGACTCCGCACGAACCTCCCAGGGATCATGACAGCAACATGAAAGAACAAACCCTTTTTTACATAAATAAGAATCAACACTATATTTTGTATGCCTTTGTACATAGTTAACTAAATTCTCATAATCTTCTTTAGCATTGTAAGAAAAAAGTTGTTCATTGTTCAAAAGACATGGATCATCATTTAAAGTTTGAGGGATCATGGCATTTCAATGATGTATGTCACATGGATTCCATGTTGTAACATACTTTTAAAAGTACCACTTTGCTACACCAACAACAATCGCCTTGGACCAATCTAATGTTTCCATATCCGGTGCTTCAAGCAACCACAAAAAACCATGGATATTGGTGGAACCTCTATACTGCTACTCATACCTAAAAATATTTAAAACATGTGGTTAAAATATAATAAGCAATCATAACAACATACATTTTCCTTCAAATCATTATAAAATTGTCAAAAAGGAAGAACAACAAACCTATACCAAAAGTCTCTAGGACCAAGATATCTCTGCAAGACTATGTCATAGAAGATATTAAATCTTTGGTGCATGTAAATAGAAACTGTATGCGGGTACTGAATAACATTTTGAATCTTTTTGGCATGCTTACCTTTTTTATGACAATATATGCTTTAAGACATAACGCTATGGAAATCATGCCACTTTGTGTCAGTCGCACTCAATGTAAAAAACAAAGTAGGTCAACCCAACTAGTTGATCATGTCAGTTAATTCAGAACAACGTTTGCCCAATAATATCTTGTACCCCTAAAACAAAATAAAAAATGCATTAATTTCTCAACCAACTTATTATTTGGAAAATCATAAAGTTATTGACGCAACTCTTGAATTGTTGTAGGCATTTTCATGAATATTTTTCTTCAAAAAAAATGAAGTAGTTCCCTAACTACGATGTCACATAATCATATTCAACAAGAAATATTGAAACCAAGGATTACTTCCAAATCTCTGATCATAAAATATCAATACATGCAAACCATATTCATTCATCCGAACATTGCAAATTCGAGAATGAAACCAATCAGCATCACCTGTAGCAAATAAAGTGGGGAATTCCATATATACCATTCCTTTAGTATTATATTCATTAATGGGAGATGTAACAATATTTGGCCAATCTTTTGGTTCAAAGGATGTGTTATTTGCATTCTTAATAAATCTTCTGATTCAATCAACTTCTTGGGATTCATTACGTAAGCGATAAATAAAGGATAACGAGTGACAGTGAAAACAATTAGCCCTATCTATTTCAATCTTTGCATCCATCCTAGGTATATCATTATCATGACTATCAGCATATTGTAACCTATTAGAAACATCAGTAGGTATTTCCAGGAGAGAAGCAACTGAATCCATGTCAATTTTCACATCCCTGTAGTACTTGTCCATTTCAATTTTATAATGTAATGCATCTGTCACACGTTGTCTCTTCACATAACATTCATAGTGTTCAAATTGAACACATTGCCTTCTTACAATCAAAAATCTAGTTCTTCAACACGTTGTGGAAGCTTCTTTGCAATTGAAGAAATATCTTGTGGAAAACATATTGTGTGGCTGCTATATTTATATTGACCACCATGAGCATGCATCACTTTCAATATTGGATTTACTAGCACTATTAGCATCTCTTTAACTTGTGTCAAAACTCTTAAAACCACAGGCTTCTTACTTGGATCCATGTTGTTAAAGTGAGAAAACCGATGAATACCTTTCTTAGGCTTACATCTTTTACAAATCGGCCCCTTGTGAAATTTCACAACTTGTATACTAGGATAACATTCATTACATACATGGCACATATGTACAACAGTCAAACTATCAATCCTTGACCGAAAGTTTTAATCCACATCAACCATTTGTTTGCTAAAATGGTATTGAACACTTTCATTTTCTCTACAAAACACCATTCTAGCTTAGAAATCATGCGAAACAAATTGTGGAACTAGAGTATTGGTTTTATCATTTCTTTCCATAACAAAATGGGAAATAATTCTTCTATATTCATTACACCTGACCAAATTCTGCTTGGAAGAAAGAAAATAACATTGTAAGAATGAAATATCTACAAAAAAAATAAAATTTGTTAATGAAACAAAAAACAATTTACATTTTCTTCATTGTTGCATCGTCCATGTGCAAGTGGTCGAACTGATATTGCTTGCGTTGCTTGCAAATCTGTTTGTCAACCACTATTCACCTCAATAGAATTCTCTGAAAAACATCAACAAAGACATTCATAAAACAATATAAATTTAACATTAACAACCACTAAACCTTTGAAAATAAATATGCATAAAGCACTTGTGCTTCGCTAAGAGGAAAATTATTCTCACATTATTCAACTTCAACAATATTCTCTGTAGAGCTATGTCAACAAATATTGGTTCCAACGTTTCCCACCTACCGACTCAAATTATCAACCATTCTAGCAAGCATCACCAAAAAAATCATATGCAACAACTTCTTCACTTGAATCATATTCCCTATATTCCATTATAACATAGGTTGCACCATTTCCACAACCCCCAAGGTGCTCATCTCTATCAAAGGTCCCTATGTAAACACAATATTAAAAAACATACAACATATGAGAAGATATATGGAAGAAGACCAAAATTTTGAGAGAATCAACAACAAACCAAAAAAATGCAAAAAAAATGTTCTCCTACATACAAATGAAAGTTTCTAAACTTATTATTAGTATTATTGTACATTTCATCATTTCTTGAAGTTTGACAAGTTGGTCATCAACCCTCACATTCAGGAAGAAATAAAGGTTTGACTGCTTCCGAATCTATTTTTCTATTAGTAATGATTCTGACATTGTTATGAAAAAAACAATACGGGAAAAAAAAAGAACAGTAAAAAGTTCAGATGCAAAAGAAAAAAATTGAACTCCCTACATTGTTCCAACAAACACACTACATACAGATTCAACAGGGGTAGTGTTGTAGCAGCTACAACCACCCTCCAAATTTTGGCCTGCACCAATTTTGGAGCCTCCTTTAAAGAGTTCAATTTCATGACTACACACACTTAGGTTCACCCTATGAGCTCATGTGAGTCTTTACATCCACCTTGCTTGTTTATTGCATTCAAGTCTCTGCATGTTGATGTCTAAGTCATGCTTGCGACCATGTTCTAGTTATGCTCAAATTCTTTGCTTCGTATGTGCTTGTTGTGTTCGCTATGAAATCATCTATCGCACTCACACACGGAGTCATATTCACTGTCACGCAAGCGTCATCTCAATCAATGAATGATGAATCATGATTGTTGCGCTTGTCACTTACACCATCGGTCAGTCTTGTTGAACATGTGTGACTGATGGTTTGGTCGCTTCGTCGTCAAGTCATGCGAGTGTGTGTTCATATGATCACCTATGCATCTTTCGATTGCTCACACACTTAGCCATTTTTGTTGAAGGTTCTGATGACCTGACTCCCCTCTGACAGGTGGACCATCACCCTGCCATCGACTCGATCAACTGTGTTGAGCGATAAAAGGTGTCTTTTTAACTCCTAATTATATTCACATTAATTGTCAACCCAGGGACGATTTTTTTATCTCAAGAGTGTACTCAGTCTGAGGTGACTATTTACTCAAGAGTAATGTTTACCAGTATAGTGCTTAAAATGCAAACGTAAACGAATGCTTGAAATAAAATCTACTTACAATTAAAAGAAACTTAACACTCAGAAACTTAAATCATTCACTCAGAAAGCTACAACAATTTATCAGTCAAGGATGCAGTAGTGATAACTCTTTCCTCTGTCAACTGATATAAATGAAATCAAACATAAACATGATCCACAATTTGAGAACTTAGGCAGCGATAGCCAATGTCCTTTACAGTTGTGGATCTTACACTCCACACTAAAGCAAATATTAACAACTCGATTAGAAATTCTTACTAAAACACACTTGCTGCAATATCAATTAAAAGATGAAATCAAATCCTTACAGAGAAGAACAATGACTAAGTCTATTGGAAAACTGAACAGCAAAGCTTCATCTAATATAAATGAATTATTAATGGAAAGGAACAGTAATGCTAAATTGCTAGAATTAAACAACAATCTTAAATAGAACTGAACATCAAAGCTAATTAATTAGAAATACATAACAACTATAAATGTAACTAAATCAGCAATCTGTAATGAACAGCAAAATCTGAAGTGAACAACGGAGCTTTAATGAATAACATAACAATTTAAGTTGTAATGAATAATAATGTTGTTATGATGGAAGTGAACATCAACACGATTCAATTACAACATAGAAAACAGAACAATTCATTAATTTTGGCAATACGAAACAGTAAAGTGATGTGACTACAATAAATAGAAATGAAACCAAACCATCACACGGCAGAAATCGTAAAGATATAATACAGAGCAGTAGCTTAATCCACCAGAGGCTGGGCCCTTAGCCGCCAATGAATTCTGTTGGGCTACTTCAGATAAGGCGAATGAACAACAACCCTTTTACTTATTAATCATCGAACTATGAAATCATTACAACAACAAAAGCCTTGAGAATTACAATGGTAATACAACAATCCTCCTTTCCTCCTATCCTATCCTATCCTATCTCTAATAATCCCTGACTTAGTCTCTCATAATTTATTCCATCATGAATAATCAATCATCCATTTCTCTGATATCTGTTCTCATTTAAATACACAGAGAGCAGAGAGAAGTTACAACAGATATGACTATAATATGATTTCTATTACAAAATTGGATTGTTCTCAACAAATTGATATGCAAGATCATATCTGAAATATCTTTCCATCAATTATTCAATAGGAACCTGTCGAATTTAGCATTGCAACTAGGATAATTTGGAAAACGGCCACATAGCAAATATGAGAAAAACGTCTTCATAGAACCTTTTTGTTTCTTTTAGTACTGACCGAATTTGGGAAAATTGATTTTTACAAAACTAATTTGGTTCGTTCTGGACAAAACCCATGTTTTGGATTTTATAAACTCTTCTCCATTTGCCCAAAATGTCTAATGCAAAATTGTCACTTCTTATTCCAGCGAATTTCTAAGTTGGCACATTTAATGATCAAATCTTCAATATGGAAAATATCTTGTAGGCTGAAAATGGTGAGTAATGTTAGAAACAATTTATTAATAAACCATCATTGATAAAATCATACATGATCATCAATTTATTAAAAATAAAGGAGAAGAAATAATATTTGTCCATAAGAGCATAAATAATTATAAAATGGAATTATATGATAAATTACGTGATAAAGAATGGTATAAATAGACGTTAAAAAATGATAATAATAATGACATATTAACGGCCCAACATACCTCCAAACTGAATATATTGTATGTCCTCATCCAACAAAAAACTAAAAATATTGCATGTCCTCATGCAACCTAAAGACAAAACCTATGTGTTAACCAAGCAATAAAAAATTGTTCATCCCAGCGCATGAAATGGATAAAACAAATGAATTCTTCCTCAATTAATGAATATTCAATTTTAGCAATGTTGATGAAAGCATAACAATTTTTACATTGACATTCAACTACTGCAACAAAATATGATATAGGCAACAACAAACTCCATTAACTATTTTCTCAAAAACTATAAACCAGATTTTGTTGAAATTTTGCAAGTAGATTTATAATATATTAATGTTTCTATGATCCAAAAACCAGATCGTTTTGATGCACGGATCATGAGATATAAACAAAATGGTTGTAGGTGATAGTGCATGATTTCCGAAATTTTATGAACTAATTTAACTTGAAATTATCTGGGTTTGTGTATTTTAATAATATGTCTGTGTTTTCCAAAAATCACAATAATTGAGTTCATAGTCTTAAAAATATATGGAAATCAATTTCTGCATTGTGTAAAAATGAATTTATATACCTTAAGTGATAAGGAAAGCAGAAAATATCCATCATGCATAGCAATGCCTTCCCCAAACTGAAGAATTAGCATGCCCTCATGCAATGCTAGAAAACAAGTTGAGGTGGTCACTACCATTTGTGGAAAGCTATGCTTGGTGTAAAACAATATGGAATAAGGGAGACGTTGAGAATGAATAAGAATATCAACGGATGATAAAGAATATTAATGACGTGGTCATAAGAAAGAAATGAATGAAAACAACACTCCCCCAAATTGAAAGATGATATGCTACTGAAAATGGGAAGTGATAAAGATGTGGAATGAAGAATGATAAATAATGTTCAAAGTGGATTTTCACGAAATTCTCCTAAATTCGTAATAAATCAGAAAATTATGCTAGTTTACCTCAAGTTTTACCTCAAAAAAAAAATGTAGAATGACATGGATGGACTGGCATTTGTTGAAGTTGATGTAGGCAGAGTGGATGCTGAAAGTGATACAAAAGGTGGAATCCAAGCAAGCACATCATGTCTGAATAATTGTTCATGTTCGCGAGTTGCTCGAGCATCTTTTGTTAGTTGCAATAGTGTAGTCATGCTGCGAATAGAGTTTCCCCCCCATACTTGTTGTTCTCTTGTAAACAAATCACTATTTTGCATAAAATGTTCTTGAATCCACAATGTTAGTTTTGAATAGCAACAGAGAAGATGCATGCAAAAATTACAATCAGAAAAAATTTTGTATACATGTAATACTAATATTTTGTCAAAGCAACAAGTAATGGCAGAGTGCAGTAATTATATCATATGCTATCCCATAATACATAAATTCCCCCCTCTAATTGGAAAAGGAATTCCATGACCATAAAACATATAAAAGGTGTTGTGATGATGGCAAGACAAGGGAATGAACAATACGACAGTGAATGAAGCAGAGTACACATATCAATGATAGAATGACAAGATGTATGGTTATAATGAGAGAAAAGTGTGTAAACAGAGTTATGAATAAGAGATGGGAAGCTTTGGATTGATGATAAGTTATGCGAAAAAAATGATAGCAATATGCCCAAAAGATGCTTTATTGACGGTATTCTAGCTGAAAATGATGTGATTGATTTGTAAACAATTTATCATGCGTAAAGGTTCAAAACAGGGAAAAAAATAAGGAAATAACTTCTCTGATAAAAAGAAAAAATAATAAAAGGGTATTATAGTAATAATTGACGAGAAGATATAACTTCAATACCATAAGCAAAGCCTCTGCAACCAGCGTGTGTCCATAGCCTCGACAGGGTTACTTTTTGACCCGTATGAGCTAGAATCCTCAATTTATAACTAGAGAGTTACAGTGTTGTTCTATAGAAGAGGTCAGATAACCACATTGCCATTCACTGAGATGTTGCAAAAGTGATCAGACTGTCTCGTGATGAGACCTCCTGTTCCAAGGATAATTTGGCTATCCAATGGATCATAACCCTCGTGTGGTGGTCATAATGGGAATGTCACTTTGTTACAGCCTTATGAACATGGTAAGTTGGCTTGTAATGTGACCCTCTATCCTCCATATGCGAACAACATTTTGTTGTTATTACACATTTTTATGATAAAAAGAGGGAGGCTCAATACTCCTTAAGAGCATGGATGGTGGAAGAAGTTGAATATGTTAATGGAAAAAATAAATAAAAATATATATATATATATATATATATATATATATATATATATATATACCCATAATCTCATTTATTAAAGACAGAGAAGATTATAACCAGGAAGGGTAGAACTAGCATGGTATTAAGATGATCAATCAGTATCATGTTCAACAAAAAATAATGCAGTAAAATAGTATATAAATAATTGTCAATTTTGAAAATAATATATCATCAAAGAGTTGTCATGTTAAAGATCATAACGTGAATGATATTAACTTGCTTCAATAGAATCCATAATTCTTGTCCTTATAAAAGTAGTGTACTTCATGCCATGAAAGGGAATCAGTAAAATGTGGCTGAGATGAACTAGGAATGATCCTACAAGAGGAAGGAAGGGTTGTTCTTGAAAATACTCCCAAAGTGTTGTTCCTTTGAAAGAACAACAAAAACACTTAAAAAAGTGTTGTTCCTTGTAGGGAACAACAAAAAAATGCACGTGAAAGGAAACAACAAAAAAATACACCAAAAAAAGTGTTGTTCCTTAAAAGGAACAATAAAAAAATGCATGTGAAAAAAGTGTTATTACTCTTAAGGAACAACAAAAAATGCGAAAATGTTGTTCAATGTGAAAGTGTTGTTTCTTTGAAAGAAACAACAAAAATGTAAAAATGTTGTTCCTTTGAGAAGAACAACAAAAATGCGAAAATATTGTTCCTTCGAAAAAGAACAGCAAAAATACGAAAGTGTAGAAGTGTTGTTCCTTCAGAAAGGAACAGCGAAAATGTAGAAATGTTGTTCATTCGGAAAGGAACAGCAAAAATGCAAAAGTGTTGTTCCTTCAAAAAGGAATAGCAAAAATATAGAAGTGTTGTTCCTTCGGAAAGGAACAACAAAAATGCAGAAGTGTTGTTCCTTCGAAAATGAACAACAAAAATGCCGAAGTGTTGTTCCTTCGGAAAGGAAAACCAAAAATGCAGAAGTGCAGAAGTGTTGTTCCTTCGGAAAGGAACAACAAAAATGCAGAAGTAAGGAACAACAAAAATGCAGAAGTAAGGAACAACAAAAATGTGAAAGTGCATAAGTGTTTTTTCAGAAAGGAACAACAAAAATGCGGAAGTGATGTTTCTTCGGAAATGAACAACAAAAATATGAAAGTGTTGTTCCTTCGGAAAAGAATAACAAAAATGCACAATCATAAAATGCAGGAACACAAAAAATGAATTAGTTGTTCATTGCATTGATGCTAAGGATGAGTCACAATTTGAAGGAAACAACACCTGAAACACAAAAATATGAGAGAAATCAGAAAAGAAACAACATTTTATTTAAAAACAGTATGTAAATAAATAAATTAAGTTACAACAACTATGATGTTATGTAAAAAAAATGATCTCTTTGAAAAATGTTTTGGTAGCAGTGACATGACAAGAATCTTCAAATAGAAATTAATGCTTTATTTCTTCCATTATGAATCCGTTGGGTAATAAGTTGGACGAAATTCCCTTGTTTCATTAAAAAAAAATTCAAGAATCGCTCGTCCATAAATTGACCTTCTTTATTCTCCTAGAACTTGCAAAAAATCGAGTGTCTACTTGTAATAAAAAATTAAATCATGGAGAAAGAGAGGTGATTGGGCTCTCCTAATCCAAGAATTATGCAAAAAAACAATAATTAGTTACTCTTTATAACAAATCCATGGAGAAAATAACAAAATAAATTTTATTTGTCACCTGCAGGAGAGTAGTGGTCGACCATACTGACCAGCAGTGTTTTAATCACAACTTCTTTGTTTTTCATCCAAATTGAGTAATTCCAAAGCTATATGAGAGGAAATTCAAAGATATATCTCTAATAGAAACAGGTTTTAAAAATTCAATTATATGATATGTCAATTTTACTTAGAACAACCTACATAACAGAGTCATTTTCGATTACCCCATTTAGAACAATCGTGGATATTTTAAGCATAGATTCTTCGTTTGATGTCAAATTCAAATTGGAAATAAAAGCAGATTCATTTATTTATCTCCAATAGAAACAATTTTTGAAGACAAGAAGAATTGATAGGTCAAATACGCTAAGGAACAGCCGGAAAGTCAAAGTTTTAATAGTGCTGATTTACAATAGATAGTTAGTATTTTGATCATAACTTCTTCATACGACATCAAAAATGAGTGATTCCAATTTCTTTGTAAACTAGATTCATAGGAGAATCTACCATAAAAACAGGTTTTATAAATATGGTCATTTAGGCCTCTAAAAACCAATTGTCCCAACTCTGTTCTTGAACGGCCCACTAGACACTCTATCAATGTTTTGGTTCTAACTTTTTCGTTTCAAATCCAAATTGAGTGATTCAAATTGATTTGGAAAGTACACATCAAGGGATACCTAGGATAGAAACGGGTTTTAAAAATATAGTCATTTAGGCCTCCAAAAACTAACTGTCCCATCTGTGTTCCTGAGCTGCCTACTCGACACCTTGTCAATGTTTTGGTTCTAACTTTTTCGTTTCAAATCCAAATTGAGTGATTCAAATTGGGTTGGAAAGTAAACAACAAGGGCTAATTAGAATTGAAATATGTTTTAAAAATATTCCCTTTTAGTCCCTAAAAACATGACTGTCCTGACTGTATTTTTAGAAATTCCATCAAGCCCACAAGCCAAAAAAAATATGATAGTCAATCATTTTTTCAAATTGGTAATAAAAATGAATATGAATGTTTGTAGAACTATTATTTCTATTATAATCTATCTACATACACAAATGGATTAAAACATTTATTACCAATGTTGATTTTCACAGCGTGTTGCAACAAAAAACACTATTCTTACATTAAAAAATGTGTTTATTTTATTTCCTTTTTTATTTTATTTTCTACTCTAACCTATTTTGATTTGAAAAATGAATATGATTACGTATAAGAGTACTTCCAGTGAAACCATTTTCGAAATAAGGCTTCAAATATGTACATACCCAAATTTGAAAAATGTATATTAATGAATATTAGAGTATGAGAAGCCAACTTCCCTTGAAAAGATGGTGTCAAAAATTGTTGAAGTATGGAATGATGTTGCAAACAAGTGATGGAGTGAAACCAATCTTCAATATATCCTTTACTTTCTTGATTTCCCATAGCCATCATACCATGAATTTCTTGAGTTTTTAAAATGGATTGTTGATGCAAACTAAAAGAAACCTCATTTCTTTCCATAACTTCTACAATTTTTGAATTTGAAACATTATATTGTAAGTTTTCTCCAATGGTGCATGTGAGATAGAATGGGTGGGAATGGTGGGTAAATTTTGCAGTTCAACATTGTAAGCATGTTGCAATGGTTTATTATGGTGAGGGTGTGGAATAAGTTGAGGAAGAAATTGTGTACGGAATGAAGCATTTTGATGATGTAGTTGATTGGGTTGAGTGGATGATTTTGATAGGCAAGCAGGATGTTGTGGAAAAGCTGGTGAAGAATATGGAGAATGTGTTTGTGCTACAAGATGAGGGAGAGTAGTCATGCAATCATAAGATGAACCATGCGAAATTTCTAGACAAGATTGGTGGTGGTTATATTGAGATTGACATGGTTGCCCTAACACATTAGTATTCCATAATGGATTATACAAGTAAGCGAATGGAGAGGAAGTGTTTTGAACCATACCTATAGGCCATGATTTCCATGGTTTTGACCTTGTTGCAACTTCCTCATCTCTTTGATATGATACTTCCATCCTAGATAAGGAAGAACAAGTATCTATGGGATGCTCCTCACAGTAATGAAGGAAAAACACTTCATCAAATTCTTGATTTTTCTTAACCTGCAAAACATCCAATTTTGAATTTAGAGAGCTAATAAAATCAACTTTAAAATTTTCAAATAAAACATTGGTTTCAACTCTTATGTCTCCTATTTTTGTAGCAGATTTGGAAAAGAAAGAACAAACATCTCTATAATTCTTACCAGCCTTGGAGATTCCTCTTGAATACCTTATGCACAATTCACAAACATCATCATATGATAACTAAAAAACATCACCTTTTCCTATTAGATTTAAGAGTTCTAAAAATTCATCTTTGATTCCTTTGAGAATGAGTGTTTTTAAGATCTCTTTTTCCAAATGCTTATGTTTTTATTTTTGAAGGTTATATTGAAATCGCTCTACATAGTCCTCCAAGCTTTCATCTTTCCCTTGTATCATATTGAAAATATCTTCATCGGCCTTGCAATAGTCTTGGTACTTCTTCAAGAATATGTTCTTCATCTCCTCCCATGTTTAGATGTAGTTCCCACCTAGGCTCATGAACCATTGAAGAGTTGCTCCTTTTAGAGTAAGAGGAAACACTTTCAACCTTTGATCATTAGTACAATAATCATATCCTCTACACAGTATTTTGAACTCAAATAAGAATGTATCTGGATCTTCATTTGTCAAACAATGAAAATTTGGTGGTGAAGATGGGGGAATTATGTGCATTTGTGTCACTCCTCCTAGATCTTTGGTAGGAAATTCAAAAGTTGCAATGTGAACCATTTCTTATCATAATAGAAGATGTTCTTCATGTGTTTTTGAGGCTCCTTCTTCAAATGTTCATGTCAATTGGTTAGTGAAATGAGTGGTGCTTACATCACCAATTGATTGAAATAATGAGATTTGTTTTTCAAAATTTCTATTTTTTTTTTAGTTATTCGCACAGAAATTCAAACATTTATTTCTACCCTAAGTTCTTTAACAATTTTGCTAGAAAGCGGGCGGGGGAGTAGGGCTTTTACATGCTCCGTATGCAGGTTCTTACCTTCTATTTTTAATACCCAATTCTTTCCTAATAGGCACTCATCAGATGCACACTACTCTTTAGAAATGTCTATACTCTCCCCGGCAACGACGCCAAAATGTTAAGTGATAAAAGGTGTCTTTTTAACTCCTAATTATCTTCACATTAATTGTCAACCCAGGGACAATTTTTTATCTCAAGAGTGTACTCAGTCTGAGGCAACTATTTACTCAAGAGTAATGTTTTCCAATATAGTGTTTAAAATGCAAATGTAAATGAATGCTTGAAATAAAATCTACTTACAATTAAAAGAAACTTAACACTCTGAAACTTAAATCATTCACTCAGAAAACTACAACAATTTATCAGTCAAGGATGCAGTAGTGATAACTCTTTCCTCTGTCAACTGATATAAATGAAATCAAACATAAACAAAATCCATAATCTGAGAACTTAGGCAGCGATAGCCAATGTCCTTTACAGTTTTTGATCTTACATTCCACACTAAATCAAATAATAACAACTCGATTGGAAATGCTTACTAAAACACACTTGGCGCAATATCAATTAAAAGCTGAAATCAAATACTTGCAGAAAAGAACAGTGACTAAGTCTATTGGAAAACTAAACAGCAAAGCTTCATCTAACAGAAATGAATTATTAATGGAAAGGAACAGTAATGCTAAATTACTAGAATTAAACAACAATCTTAAATAGAACTGAACAACAAAGCTAATTAATTAGAAATACACAACAACTATAAATGTAACTAAATCAACAATATGTAATGAACGAAAAAATTTGAAGTGAACAACAGAGCTTTAATAAATAGCATAACAATTTAAATTGTAACGAATAATAATCTTGTAATGATGGAAGTGAACAACAACACAATTCAATTATAGCATAGAAAACATAGCAATTCATTAAGTCTGGCAATACAAAACAGTAAAGCGATGCAACTACAATAAATAGAAATGAAACCAAACCATCACACGACAGAAATTGTAAAGATATAATATAGAGTCGCAGCTTAATCCACCATAGGCTGGGCCCTTAGCCGCTAGCAAATGTTGTTGGGCTACTTCAAATAAGGCGAATGAACAACAACCCTTTTACTTATTAATCATCAAACTGTGAAATCATTACAATAGAAAAAGCCTTGAGAATTACAATGGTAATGCAACAATCCCTCTTTCCTCCTATCCTATCCTATCTCTAATAATCCTTGACTTAATCTATCATAATCTATTCCATCATGAATAATCAATCATCCACTTCTTTGATCTCTATTCTCATTTAAATACACAGAGAGCAGAGAGAAGTTACAACAAATATGATTACAATATGATTTCTATTAAAAAATTGCATTGTTCTCAACAAATTGATAAGCAAGATCATATCTGAAATATCTTTACATCAATCATTCAACAGGAATAGGTCGAATTTGGCATTGCAAATGGGATAATTTGGAAAATGGCCACACAGCGAATTTGAGAAAAATGTCTTCAGATAACCTTCCGTTTCTTTTAGTACGGACTGAATTTGGGAAAACGGCTCAACAAAAAACTAATTTGGTTCGCTTTGGACAAAACACATGTTTTGAATTTTCCAGATTCTTCTCCATTTTCCCAAAACGTCTAATGCCAAATCGTCGCTTCTTATTCTAGCGAATTTCTGAGTTGGCACATTTAATGATCAAATCTTCAATCTGGAAAATATTTGGAGGCTAAAAATGGTGAGTAATGTTAGAAACAATTTATTAATAAACCATCATTGATAAAATCATGCATAATCATCAATTTATTAAAGATAAAGGAGAAGAAATAATATTTGTCCATAAGAGCATAAATAATTATAAAATGGAATTATATGATAAATTATGATAAATGGCGTGATAAAGAATGGTAGAAATAGGCGTTAAAAAATGATAGTAATAATGACATATTAACGGCCCAATAGACTGTCAACTAGGACAGTGAAGGAGCACCAAGCTAGTCTTTTCAGGTTGCATTGCCTGCAAGCAATCCAATCAACCCTCATGCTGGTCACCTGGATAGTCAGACCTGACAATCACCCCAGGACTGATTGCCCTCAAAAATTGCGTAGAGGCCATTGACCTCACCCACTCAACTGAATGAAGAAATTGTGCAAACCAGCTGGACATACACCAAATCCCCGTCCCTGTCTCCCTCAGGAACTTGCGCAATTTTCCCAGTCATCCATCTTGACAGTCGACGAACTATTCATCTCATAAATTATGCAGTGTTCATGAGCAGGCCTTCTGCTGCCCATCAGCGATCTTAGCTCAGAAATTGCGTAAAGATGATCAATAGTCTTTCCTCCCAGCCTCAGTGCAGTTTTCCTTGCTAGCAGCCCCTAGCAGCAAACTTCCAATTCCCTCTGGGAATTATGTAGTTTATGCTGCGAGTCTCCCAGGCAGCCAACTGGTAGTGCCCTCTGGGAATTGTGAAATTTTGGTTGCTAGTGACCCCAGTGGCGAACTAGCAGTTCCCTCTAGGAATTGTGTAGTTTTGGCTGCCAGTCTCCTCGGCAATTCCCTAGAAAAATGTGCAATCTGTGCCTATTGACCCTTTATGCAGCTCGACCCGTTCCTCTGGAAAATCTCACAAATCTGGTTGTCGAGCCCCACTGCCCATTCATTCTAAAAAATGTGCAAATCATGCCTATCTTTCCATCTAGCAGCCTAAACTTTTCCTCCCAAAATTTGTGCAATTTTAACTCTCAGCCGAGCCATACCTTGCACACATTCAATGTCGACTCAAATTTCCCATCTCCATCTCTCAGTGACTCTTGCATAGTTTTCATCAGTAGTTGCTCGGAGCCATCATCTCGCATCATAGCCTTGTTGCCTCTCCTAGTCACCTACATTCGAATGATCATGTGTCATGGTAGACTAGAAGGTTTTGGATTTGATGTAGTCTCGTCATGAGTGACTGCAGGTACAGGTATACCAATGAACATGGAAAGACGATGCATGGGATGAACTAAGAGAGCACATGCAAAATGACGGGTTCACCAACAGATGAACGAATGAAGTATGTGAAGTGGACAAACACAACGAACATGCACCTTTGTGAACAAATGAGCCTATCAAGCCTTCCAACATGCAAGCAAGGAACAACATACTAAAACTTCATCAAGCGAATAAAGGACCATCGAAGACTCCACACACTTCGCCATGTAGAGGTGAAGCTATGATACACCATGAAGACATCCATCATCCAGCAGCACTATAGCTCGACATGCACTCCATCAGCAACACGAATGTACCAGCATTGTCATGTCGAGTCATGTCATGAGTCATGTTGCCCACATCTCCATTATGGGCTTGCTGTCAATTAATGTGATGTAACGTGGAAGTCCAAGAGACCCACTTGTTGAAAAAAGAGTCATATAAGTCGAAGAGTCATGGAAGTCAAATGGTCATGATGGTAGTCTAACATCCACAACGGTCAGTTTCACCCTTAGCTATAAATACCCCCTCATTTTTACATGCAAGGGACTTTTTCTCACCTCAGCTCCTCCCACATAGCCAAGAGAGCCTGTAACATTTTCTTTGAGGAGTAAGTAGTGGCTCCAATGCCCCACTAACGGGGTTAGTGATGTATGGTGTAACGATGTGTCTTGGAAATTTTTCTTAATTCAGAAGCCCGTTAACAGGCCAACACATTTTCACATATGTATTGTATCTATTGTAAGACTAATCTTTAACAGTTGTAATGCATGTTGCTTTAACCTGTGTTCTACATTTGAAATTTTTTATTTGTTGTAATGCATAATCTATTAATGGAAATGTGTTGTATATTTTGTTAATGTTGTTCTGTTCATGTCAACTGCTCTGCCAGACATCAGACAAACCTTTCACCTAAACCTTGTTGTCACAACCATTGCACTCATTTGGATTGTTCCGTGAGTGTTGTACGTGTTATCTTACCTTGTATGTTGTGACTTCCGCATCTGAGTGGACTGCTCCACCAGATGTTGTGTATGTCCTTTTGTGTTTTGTGTTCCTAGCCGAGTTGGGACTGGTCCCTTTCAACCTGGAACTCACCTTCACCTTCTTCCCCTCACAGTGAAAGAACCATTGACATAAGTACACTTACACTCATCAAGCACATGAATCTCACTTCTCAAAGGCAAAGTGAACCAATATCCTATGCTAACAAGAAATATTTAAGGCAAATCCTTAAGATAATGGCAACCGGGCCATCATACCAAATGGGACTCCCACACCAAATGGTGTGAGGTCTAGTTAGGACTTCATACCGGAGTGATCCCCTGAATGTTGGCGGGTCCAACACCGTCAACATTTTTGGCACTAGAAGGAGGGTGGCCAGTTGTACATGGTTGAAATTCCCCTCACACTCACTCATCAATCATCTAGTCAAGGTAGTAACTTGCACTCCCTCTCACATGACTCTGCAGTCGGTTACTCCTCACCTCCCAGAATTGAACATGAGATCCCATATCAACACCTTCGCTTCGTTCTTCCCATCATTCGCTAGTTTTTGAAAGCAGTTAGACTGATCCCAGACATACAAAACCTTCCATACACATCAAAGAAGTCAAAAGGAACTCCCACGGGATTTGTTGTGTCATCGGTGAAAGAAGCCGTCCTTGCCACACTTGAAGGTTTGGCAGAAGCCATCGAAGATGGAGAGGAACCTTTAGTCTTCCAGTAAGGTGAACAAGACACTCTTGTGATCTTGGGATCAGACTCTGGTATAGGAGGTGGAGGGGCAGGCAGCAGAGGAGGTGGAGGTGGAGACGAACCAACAAACTCAGAGACAGAACCATCAGACTCCAAAAGAGAGGAAGAGGATGAAGAAGAGGAATAGATGGCTGATACAAATATTGAATGGATGACTCAGGGACCATTGGATCTCCCTGTCATCTTGCATAAGATGTCAAGGCGAGCAGAGAGAATGAACATCAAGTTCAACCCTGATAGCATGGTAAAAGCAGAAGACCACTTAGACAATTTCTACCTACAGTTGCAAACCCTTGAGGTGAATTATGATGATGTAGCATGTAGATTATTCCCATGTACCTTGGACAGCCACGCAGCTTCCTAGTATCACAACCTTCTGTCCAACTCCATACATAACTGGGGCTCTTTCAAACGAATTTTCCTTGAAACGTTTGTTGATGACAAGACCGCAGCCATGCCGCTCAAAGAATTGGGAAGCCTCAAGATTGAGGGAAAAGAGAAAGTAAAAGATTTCAATCAAATGTTTATACGTATATTGAATAAGTTTGCAGCAGACACTAAGCCTCATGAATCCATCACCACTGAGTACTACACGTCCGCACTGCCAACTAGCATTGCACAATTCATCAAGCGAGCTATGAAACCAATACTATTGGAAAACTGTGAAGAGGTTGTTAATGTTGAAAAATGCCAGTGTGTAGTTGAAGTCATAAAGGATGATGAATTGGTGAAAGACTCCAAGGGTGCGAGCATGAAGTCCCAAGCAACTGCGAGTAAGGGTAGAGACAAGGAAACAACTAACATTAAGACCCTCACTCGTCTTGTCAAGAGCTTGTCCACTGAAATGTCCAAACTAAAACAATGTAAGACAGACACATTTGCAAGCAGTCACCTGCCTAGGCAGAGATAGGCAAGCAGCGCATCAAGCAACAACCAGTTCGTTTCAAAAACTGTGCAGAAGCCTGTTTTCCAACTTGAACAGTGTGCTGATCCAAAATTTTGTTCCTTCCATAAAGATCATCATCCTGAAAACTCTTGTTTGGGCTGGAAGCAAGTCACAAATGATTTTTGCAATCATACACTCGAGGAAGGGAGAAATATGCGTGAACAACCAAAAGACACGGATAATGACGAAGAGATTGCACCTAATGAGCCACCAAGCTCTGAGCATGTGGTGAACACATATCAGTCCTCGCAAACAATGGTAAAGACGAACACCGAGAAGAAGCCCCAAAAGAGAATTGACCATTACAATATTAGAAGTAAAGGGGCTCCCCCCACACTTGGGGAGATGCAAGAAAATATCAGGCTAGTGATTAGGAAGACCGATCCATCGGCAATCCCAAAGTAGAAAACACAAAGCAAGTATGTGAGGACATCAGCAGACAAAAACACATCCATGAGCAGCAAGCTGAAAAACACTTCGCCGGATAACACGAACAACAATTTCACCTTGGACACCTTGGTAAGTCTACCGCCTCTAGATTACAACATTGTTTATGATATGAAAAAAACTCGGGAAAACATCAGTTTGTTCGAGTTGGCTATGATCCAGAGCCAACTAGATATCTTGTTGCGCGCGTTGGGATAGACAATGACAGAAAACACAGTATCTACCAGCAGGGAAGCAAGCGCCCCTCTCGGATCACTTTCCACTATGCTCCATACACTCTGGATGGAAGAAGCACACTCAGGTTGCCCCCCATTTCTGCTATATTTTGAAATTTGCAACTGCAATGTTCACAATTGTTTGGTTGATTTTGGCATGGCAGCCAACATTATGCCGCTCTCCATTGCCAAGAAGATCAATGCATGATGGAGTGAAACATCTGCAAGAATCATCCAACTTGATAGAATGTCAGTACTAGCCATTGGTGAACTACAAGACATGATCATCCGACTATCCCATGATAGTTGATTCCACCAATGCATCAACATAGTTTTTGTTGACATACCAAAATCATATGGCCTACTACTCAGCAGGGACTGGTCCAGCAAGCTAGATGAATAATTTTCTATAGACTGGTCTCACATGTGGCTTCCATAAAAGGACAAGTGCAACTAAATCTCGGTAGAATCTCAGAGTTACATGAAGCATAATGTCATTCCCATCAATGGTGAGAATGAACTATTTGATTTCGTAGAAATCACGTTTGGAAACTACCTCCTTGAGAAAGCATTGGGGTGTTATCCTCCACACCAACTCCAACCCCACCAGATGCACAATTGGGACTCCTTCCTTGCCAAACTGATGGTAATGAAACCTGTATAGCACATTGTACCAATAGTAGCAGCAATAGTACTAGCACATCAAGTGGTCGGTGTATAGATGATTTTTGGACCATGTACTTCGAAGCGTCAAAGACACAAGACAGCTTAAGATCCTAGTGTGTTCTGATTGACCCTTGCAACAGGAAGAATCTGGTGTCAAGCCACTTGGAGTTTGAGTGCATGAACAATGTAGCATAATATGAAGCAATGGTATTGGGCTTGTAGAAAGCCATCAGCCTCAATGTGGTTATGCTCAAAGTAGTAGGTGATTCAAAGATAGTGGTATGGCAGGTACGTAACACCATTCATTATTTATCACCACATCTCAAAGGTTACCAAGAAGAGGTATGACGACTAACTTCAAATTTCCAAGTGTTTAATATCATTGTTGTACCACATGTGTGTAATACAGCTGCCATTGAATTAGCAAATTGTTGAGCCTCAAACCTGCACTTTCCTATACACCCTCTCAGCCTTCTTTCTCCCCTTACTTCATCCACCCAGTTGTTAAATCATTGCATTATAGTCTAAAAAGGAATTTTTATATGGTTTTCTAACTATGCTTATGACTGTAGTTTGGTTTAGTTTTTTTGTTCATGCAACTGCGGAAACTTGTCAGTTTCCGCAGCCAGCACAGGTTTCCACAGCCAGCACAGGATTCCACAGCTATTTTGTTAAAAGTTGTGCTACAGGTGTCCTATGAAGAAACAAGCTACATGGGCAAGCTCCAGGTGATGGATACATGGAACGTGTCCCTTCAAATTAGCTGAATCATCCATGGAAGGTCACGGTCAACGAAGGTCAAAGACAAGGCAACCAAAGAGTTTAGCGGTGGCACGTCTCTGTTTTGAGCACATGAATGTTACGTGGCACAGTCCTCAGCTCACGAAGACACCAGCACACCTGGAGATCATTTCCGAAACCTAAATCCAACAGCTACCACTCCGGAAATTTAATAGACATGATGACAGTTACACTAGATATCGATTGAAGGGATCTACGTGTCTTTAGCAACACCGTTAATAGCGTAGGAGTTTGTTAATTACCTTTAGCATTTTGGCATTATAAATAACGCATCGATGAATGCTGTAAAGAAGCTTTTTGGGGATATGTGAATTCTGAACTGTTTATGTGAATTCCGAATTGCTAGTTATCACCACACTGCTTTTATATATGTTGTTGTTTTAATACATGAGAAGAATTTTCTGAGTTTATTCGTGTGACTATTCGTTGACTGGCTTAAGTGGCAGAGGGCCCCTGCACGCTGAAGCCTTGTAAAGTTTCCATTTAGTTTTATTATGTTTTTGTTTTTATCATTAGCTTGTACATAAATACTATTTGATGTTTCTGTTGTTTATATTTTCACCTCTATTTTCTTATAGTTGTCAACTGATCAGTGCTTTTCTGCAGGTTTTCTTAGGCAGCCCGGGCAAATTTTCATCTTTTTGATAACTATTGGCATATGAGATCATCTTGTCCTTCCTTCTAACTTTCATTTTCTGAAGTTTAATTTCAACATAGTCCTTTCCAAGTTGTGATTTGCTTATTTATTTTTTTCTGTTATTTAGATATCATACTGCTCACCAGTTTATGGTTTCTTTCTATATTCAAGTGACTCTATTAGCAAGAAATCAGAATATTACTAACTGTAGTGTGATTTAGTTATCATATTGCTTAAACTTATTCATGGTTTCTTCCCACAAGGTAGATTGAGCTGAATGGTAAAGGACCAGAAGAGTTCAAGTAGTGTGACTAGTTTCTTTTATGCAATTTAATTTCTTGTCATTTAGATATCATATTGCTTGACTTGTTCATGATTACTTCCCACAAGATAGATTGAGCTGAAGGGTAAAGGACCTGAAGAGTTTAAGTGGTGTGAATTAGTTGCTTTGCTTTAAGTTTGAGTTGCTTTTAGTTTTTACTTTCTTTTCATTCAGCAGCAAGGATACTGGGCCGTTGTCATTAGTTCACTGTTTGATGCATTTATTTCCTCTTAAGAATTGATTTCATTTTAGTTATTTTAAAGCTTTCTTTTGAGCACTTTCAAGTTGAGAAAATCACTATAGAAACCATCACCGTCTACACTCCATACTTCACTTTCATCCTTGCCATCACACATTAGGGAAAGATAAATCCAAAAACAAACTAAAAAGCTCAAAAAAGACAAAAGACTAAGGAAATGGTTATCTAGTACATATAGTACACTTCTCTTCGTCAGTTTACGAACCCCAGGTTGACATTTTAAATAGAAATTTAGATCACACTAAATTGACCAAACAGAAGTGAGCTATTTTCAACCATAATTTGGAGGTCCAAATCTTCTACCAAAATGGTTCCTGGGGGATAGCTGTAGAACCCCCTATTATCCCATAAACATCCTTAATTATGAATTATCCTAATGGCTTGTGTCCCCATCTTAAACTATATCCCCCCTTACAATTTGGATTCTCCTATCCCGCATGGTATGTTTAAAGATAAACCAATTTTGGATATCTCTTGTTGCATCCTAATTAGCCTCCATTTTCCATTCTCTCTAGGTTGAGTGGGGGCTTGTTTCTCTCCAAAAATTTGCAACCTATTGACGGTGATGGACCCACCAACATTTAGGGGGTCACCCCGGTATGAAGTCCCAATTAGACCTCACACTGTTTGGTGTGGGAGTCCCATCTGGTATGATGGCTTGGTTGCCATTGTCTTAAGGATTTGCCTCAAATCTTGCTTGTCAACACATGAGAGTTGTTCGCTTTGTATTTGAGAAGTGAGGTTTGCGTGCTTGATGAGTGTAAGTGTACTTGTGTCAATGGTTCTTTCACTATGAGGAGAAAAAGGTGAAGGTGAGTTCCAGGTTGAAAGGGATCAGTCCCAACTCGGCTAGGAACACACAACACAAAGGACATACACAGCTTTCGGTGGAGCAGTCCACTCGGATGTGGAAGTCACAACATACAAGGTAAGATAACACATACAACACTCACGGATCAATCCGAGACAAGTGCAATGGTTGTTACAGCAAGTTTCATGTGAAAGGTTTGTCTGATGTCTGGTAGAGAAGTCAACACAGACGGGACAACATTAACAACATATACAACACATTTCCATTAATATATTATGCATTACAAAAAATGAATCAGTTCAGATGTAGAACACATGGTTAAAGCAACATGCATTACAATTGTTAAAGATCAGTCTTACAACAAATACAATACATTGGTGAAAACGTGTTGGCCTGTTGACAGACTTCTAAATTAAGCGAAAGTTCCAAGACACATCGTTACACCATACATCACTAACCCCGTTAGCGGGGCGTTGGAGCCACTACTTACTCCTCAAAGAAAATATTACTGACTCTCTTGGCTATGTGGGAGGAGTTAAGGTGAAAAGCCCTTTCATGTACAAATGAGGGGGGTATTTATAGCCAAGGGTGAAACTAACCCTTATGGTTATTCGACTACCCTCATGATTGTTCGACTTCCATGGCTTTCCGAATTACATGACTCTATGTTCAACAATTAGGTCTCTTGGACTTCCACGTTACATCACATTGATTGACAACAAGCCCATAGTAGAGATGTGGGCAACATGACTCGTGACTTGACTTGACATGACTTGACATGACAATGTTGGTACATTCATGATGCTGTTGGAGTGCATGTCGACCTAGAGTTTCGTTGAGTGATGGATGTCTTCATGGTGTACCATAGATTCACCTCTGCATGATGAAGTGTGTGGAGTCTTTAATGGTCCTTGATTTGCTTGATGAAGCTTTAGCATGTTGTTCCTTAATTTCATACTAGAGGGCTTGACAGGTTCACTTGTTTACGAAGGTGCATGTTCGTTGCGTTCATCCGCTTCGTATGCTTCACTCGTTAGTCCGTTGGTGAACCTATCCATTTTCATGTGCTCCCTTCGTTCATCCCGTTCTTCGTCTTGACATGTTTGTTGGTGTACCTGTACCTGCAGTCACTCATGATGAGACAACATCAAATCCAAAACCTCCTAGTCTACCATAACACATGATCATTTGAATGCAAGTGATCGGGAGAGGCAACAGGGTTATGATGTGGGATGATGGCTCTAGGCAACTACGCAAGAGTCATTGAGAGATGGATACAGGGGATCTAAGTCCACAGTGACTGACTACAAGGTCCGACTTGACTGGGAGGCAAAATTGCGCAAATTTTGGGAGGGACAGTCCAGGCTGCTGGAAGGCAAGGCAGACATGCTCTGTGCATTTTTTGGAACCAACAACCAGCAAGGGCTAGACAGCCAGATTTGTGCAATTTTCCAAAGGAATGGGCCGGGATGTAAAAGGGTCAGCACACAAGGATTGGGTAGGTTTTCTAGGGAACTGCCTGGGAGACTGGCAGCTAGATCTGCACAATTCCTAAAGGGAACTTCCAGTTGGCTACTGGGATCACTAGTAGTCAAATATACGTAATTCCCAGAGGGAACTGCTAGTTGGATGCTGGGGTCACTAGTAGCCAGATCTACGCAATTCCCAGAGGGGACTTCCAGTTGGCTGCTCAGTCACTAGCAACAGAAACTACGCAATTCCTAGAGGGAATAGGCAGTCTTCTGCTGGTAGCTGCTGGATGGGAAAGTTACATTAAGGCCAGGAGGTTGGCCTACTGATCATCTCTGTGCAATTTCTGAGCTCAGCTGACTGATGGGCAGCGGGAAGCCTGCTCATGAGCACTACACAATTTCTGAGATGAACAGTCGGTTGACTATCGGGTGGCCAACATGAGTGCTAATTGAATTTCTTGTGGGCATCACAGTTTGAAAGAACTAGCTTGGTGCTTCTACGATGTTCTAGTTGATAGTCGATCGAGTCGAAAGTAGGGTGATGGTTCGAGAGTCAATGAGGAGTCTAGTCATCAGAACTTCAATAAAAGTGACTAAGTGTGTGAATAGTCGAAATATGCATAGGTGATCACACTGACGCACACTTGCATGACTTGACGACGAAACGACCAAACCATCCGAATACACATGTCAACATCACTGACCGATGGTGCAAGCGACAATTGCGACACTTGTGATTGATCGTTCATGATCGAGATGATGCTTGCGTGACAGTGAATGTGACTCTGTGTGTGAGTGCGATAGATTCTTTCATGGTGAACACATCAAACACATACGAAGCAAATATTTTGAGCATAACCAGAACACAGTCGCAAGCATGACTTAGACATCAACATGCAGAGACTTGAGTGCAATAAACAAGCAAGGCGAATGTAAAGACTCACATGGGCTCACGGAGTGAACTCGGGTGTGTGCAGTCATCAAGTGAAACTCTTCAAGGGAGGCTCTAAAATTGATGCAAGCCAAAATTTTGGAGGGTGGTTGTAGCTGCTACAACACTTGGCGACACACTGGTTGGAATCCATCTTCCCTGTTTCAGTTCATTGCTAGCACAGGGCCTTAGTCTTTTGAGAAGTATTGAATTGTTGTGAAGGCTACTTCAGTTTCCCCACTTACCTCATGGACATACATGGTTCACCATTTGCCAACTCAGTTAAACACAATCAAAAGTTCAACTTAGATCTCAATGTTTCAAATTTAGGAAGGGTAGTTTAGTTCGTGAGTTGAATATTTTCAGAGTATAACTTTTCATCTCTGGTGTTGCTTCACTGCTAGCAGGCCTGGACAGTACCCCGATGGAGTCATGCAGGAACACACATTGCTCCACTGCCAGTGAGCCTGGTCAATAGCCCAGTGGAGTTGCATGCTTCACCTCTCTGTGTAGGAAACCTTTATCTTCTTTCACCTTTGTATGTTTAAAGAGAACTATGCATAGGCACTTATTTATTTTTGGGGTGGAAGAGGGATCCCGACTTATTGAGAGCAGAAGAGGTTGTTCCTTGAGAGAAGAATGTAAGACCTATGACATAGGTTTTCTCGTTTCGTTTTCTCCCCTTCTTTGTTTCTACTAATTGGATTAGCTTCAACACACAGAGCAAAAGGCTGAGTACATGCATGGGTTTCCCAGTGTGGACACAGGTTCACAATTGGACCAAAGCTTCCCTTATAGATGGTTCGTATTTTCTATCAAGACTTCATCAACCGAAGATTGTAACCAAGCACAGATAAAATGGACACAAGACTAGCCAAGTGCTGCAGTGTCACAAGTCTCTTCAAACTTCAACGGATACTCTATCTAAAAGCCAGGACGTAGTGGTTGGCAGCACTTATTTCTGGAAACAAAAATAATAATATATCAAACAAACAAAATGAATGTGAACAAAAATAGTAAGCATAATCAAACAAAGCGAAAGCAAAGATAATAAGCAAAACAAACCAAATGAAAACAACAAGTAGCAAGCAGACTATGTACATGGCATGGGCACGGCCCGACCTCCTGAAAATAGTGTTTGAGGACTTGGCCTTTGACAGGAAGATTATCAATCCTCCCATTAAGTGATTGCAAATGATAGGTGTGTGACCCAAGTTTCTCATGGACGAATGCCAGTCCACCTGGCTCCGCTAACAGTGGTGGCATTCTAGAAGACCTTCAAGTGAAGACAACACTACTGTCTCAGGTACTGTGTGCAACATGGGCTCAGATGATGGAACGGGGTAATTGTTTTTACTCCAGGAAGGGTTCAATTTTCTTAAGTCAATGCGCAAGAAAATCTTCCCATATTTCTTATGTGGTGTGTTAGGGTCCCACCCTAACCCCCTTATTTATGTAATGGAATCACGTCATAGTCAAGAGTCAATAAAGACCATATTAATAATTGTAAGTGGTTAATCCGCAATTAATAACGGAACCACAGTTAGTTGCAAATGGGCCGTAGTATTAGATAGATGG